>CAUYSK010019599.1:0-35272 GCA_963575035.1 Avahi laniger | reverse complement strand
ATTAATTTCTTTCTATTTTTGGTAGAGGTGGGGTCTCACTCTTGCTCAGGCTGGTCTCGAACTCCTGAGCTCAGAATGATCCGCCCACCTCGGCCTCCCAGAGAGCTAGGATTACAGGCGTGAGCCACCGCGCCCGGCCGCGAGTAACTCTTAATAGCAAAGAAAATCTTCTGTTATAACCCAAATGAAGTATAAAACCTGCACCAAGCCAGTAGTATCAGTTGATTCATCCAAAGTGATTGAATAATATATATTTTCCTTTTGAAGTATTGCATGAAATTGTTCTGTTAAGTTGAAGGCTAATTCATGCTGCTGACCAGTTATGGTTTTCCTTGAAAGAGACAGTTGTTTGTACCTTGAAATGTTATCAGGGTCTAAGCATCCTACAACTTCAACAATGCATTCTTTCACAATTTTCTACATCACTGCCTTCCCTTTTTTCCCGAGTATATAAGCTATTTTATAAGTTGCTTCAGTGGCATTATTTCCAGGACTTATTGCTGCTTGAAAGAATTGTCTTCGCTTTTGCTTTTCAGCTTTTAATTTCTGTAATACAACCTTTTGCACCTCTCCCTCTAATTTAAAATATTTGTGGTCCTTATGAGTGTTATAATGCTGATGAGCATTGAATTTCTTGAATGTTGATATTTACAGTATCAGAAAGTAAGCAAATCATCTTCTCTTTAGCAGAAACAAGATAATATTGCAATTCCCAATCCTCATGTAAAAATCTGTTTTCTTCCTTCAGCATTCTCTTGGTCTTTTTTGACATAATGGGCTGTTAAGCAGACAGAATTAAAAAATACTGTCAAGCTGTACAACTATTCACAAATTCTACTTCAAACAGAAACACAGTGCACCATTGTCAAAAGCCGGTAACAGACTGGCATACTCGCCATAAATTCTGACCAACCAGCCTCATGTGGCAGTGGCGCCAGTCAGGCGGGGAAGTTAGAACTAAATCACGAGCACAGCAGCTGTCAATTTAGCCCTTATGGCTTACTGATGTTCTAATTGTGCTGGTCAATCTGGGAGCATTATTTCATTGAAACTTATTCTTTTGTATTTAAAATATGTTCATTTTAAAAATAAAATATAAATATAAAAGATGAACAAAAATGTATTAATAAAAATAAACGGATTTGTTCTGTAAAATCTGGATTCAGTCAAAAGGCCACACTTAAGGACATAGAAGGCCACATGTGACCTTAAGGCCGCGGGTTCCCCAGCCCTGCCTATGTAACTCTCCCACTGCTAGACCCCATTGCATTGGTCCCTTTACCTATCACAATAGCACTCCCTTTGAGTAAAGTCTTCCTTACAATCTTTAACAAGTGTCGTGAATAATTGTTTTCTTTAACATTTCTCTATGTCTTAAACCTTCTGAGGTCTTGTATGCCTGAAATTGTCTTTATTCCACCCTATATAAAAGTTTGTTTCTTTCAGCACTTTGGAGTTATCACACCTTTGTCTCCTTGCCTCCAGTTTGATGTTTGAGAGATCTGATGTCAGTTTAACCATTCTTCCTTTGTAAGTAATCTCCCATTTCTCTCGAGAAGTTTTAAAAATAATTCTTCTTTGTCTTTCAATAATCTTAAATTTCACTGTGACTAGGAGTGTGTGTGCGCGTGTGTATGTGTGTGTGTGTTTCTCTTATCCTGTTCAGAATACTATGATCCCTTTATTTTATTTATTTATTTATTTTTTTGAGACAGAGTCTTGCTCTGTTGCCCGGGCTAGAATGAGTGCCATGGTGTCAGCCTAGCTCACAGCAACCTCAAATTCCTGGGCTCAAGCAATCCTTCTGCCTCAGCCTCCTGGGTATCTGGGACTACAGGCATGTACCACCATGCCCGGCTAACTTTTTCTATATATTTTTAGTTGTCCAGCCAATTTCTTTCTATTTTTAGTAGAGACGGGGTCTCTCTCTTGCTCAGGCTGGTCTTGGACTCCTGAACTCAAACGATCCTCCCGCCTTGGCCTCCCAGAGTGCTAGGGAAGGGAAAGGAGAATGGGCTCAGCTCAGCTCTAGAGGTTCTCTACCCCAAGACATACCAATCCCCAAATCCTTCAACTCACATGGAGCATCCAGGCTTATACATCTTCCCAGGAACAAACAGTTACACAGAAGAGCTATTGCAGATATTGCATATGAAAAAAATTAATGGCTCAAATAAATAATTTAATGCAATTGGTTGGATATTAAAATGGATATAGCCGAAAAATCAATTTCTGGGCTGAAGAAAAGAATCTAAAGAACTCATATAAAAGTGGCCGGGCGCGGTGACTCATGCCTGTAATCCTAGTACTCTGGGAGTCTGAGGCGAGGCGTGAGCCACCGCACCCGGCCTATAATCCCTTTAAATCTGTAGTCATCTGTCTAAATCTGAGTAATTCTCACTCATTATTTAAGTATTCCATCCTAATTACTGTATTCTCTTCTTATGAAGCTACTATTAGATGAATTTTGACATTTATATGTCTCTCATCCCTATTAATTAACTTTTCTTTCACTTACTCCATCTCTATCCATTCCTGATTTTTTTTTTTTTTTTGAGACAGAGTCTCACTCTGTCTCTCACTCTGTCTCACTCCTGCCTCCCGAGTAGCTGGGACTACAGGTGTGTATTAGCACACCCGGCTAATTTTTCTATTTTTAGTAGAGACAAGGTCTTGGTCTTGCTCAGGCTGATCTTGAACTCCTGACCTCAAGTGATCCTCCTGCCTGGGACTCCCAAAGTGCTAGGATTACAGGCATGAGCCAGCACGCCTAGCCTCATATTTTCTATTTCTCAATCCTTTCGTGCTACACTGTGAAGTGGTGCTGTGCCTGAACACATTTTTTTTTATTGAGTTGCTCTAGTTTCTCTTATTGATATGCAAACACTTTGTTATTTATTAGAGATAGTTACTTTTGTTACATGTTTCACCAGTTTCCCCTAAATTTGCCTTTTTAAAAATGGTTGTTTACAGCATATGTTGACTTAGATGATACTTTAATTTTTACAACTTTAAATATGTCAGATTTATGTCGGAGTTCAACTTTTTTTTTTTTTGCAGAATTAATTCCTAAAACCTTCAGAGTTTCCCAAGGCAGAGTCACTTTAACAGAGAATAGAACAAGTTATGATCATTCACACATATCTCCATGCTACACATGAAAACAGGATTGAAATTCTTGTAAAAGTGCTCACTTCAGCATCATACTGAAACAGGTCCTTGGGTCAAGCTTTGTGAAATAGGATGATCTCACCCTCTGCTGAGGCCAGCAGCAGGGGCAACACCTTCATCTGTTTTTGTGGTGCTTTTTGTTAGCTGTGAAGACTTGCATTTTTAAGTCCAGGCACTGGAATTTCATGTTATCATTATTATTAAAAAGGCAGGCTTGTTCAGCTTAAGTTTAGTGGCAGTAAGGGATAAAGAATAGTGGAACTAGAAGCATATAGTATTAATCAGTTACAGTCAATTGCCCTATTTTAAATAGGGAGGGGGAAAAGATTATATAGCTATAGTGTCTTGTATATGAATAAAAATAATCTTTAAAGAGCGATGTCCTTAAGCATCTGATTTCTTTCATAAATACATGTGAATTGTTTTTGGTATGGCCCTGGCACTAAAAAAAAATGGCTTTCCTATTTCTAAATGACTGAAAAAAATCAAAAAATAATTTGTGACACTTGGAAATTATATGAAATTCAAATTTCAGTGTGTATAATACCATTTTCACTTATTAGGTGGCAAAGATCCATGTTTCATAACTCAGGTTGTTGGCAAGGCCGTGGTGAAATCAGCCCCATGCTAGGTCCTCCTGATTCTTGCTTGGACCAGCCATGCTCGTTCCTACCTCAGGGCCTTTGCACTCGCTGCCGCCCTCTGCTTGGAGACACTCTTTGCCATGATAACCATGAGGCTTGCTCTCTCCAGCCAACTTATAGCCCAGCCCACTGTCCCCTTCTCAGTGAGACCTCCCTGACTGTCTGCTCACCCACCACTTCCCCACATCACTTCACATTTCTTCATAGCTCTCATCTTTATCAGAAATGATTTCTCTCTTATCCTCTCTTCTGCGAGCTAGCTTTTTCCGAAAAGAGCCAGAGAGTAAATGACGTTGCAGGGCCATATGGTCTCTGTTGCAAATCCTCAGCTCTGCACAAAAAAAGCCATAAACAATATGTAAATGAACAAGCATGACTGTGTTCCAAGAAAACTTGACTTACAGGCACTGAAATTTGAATTTCATATAACTTCCAAGTGTCACAAAATATTACTCTTTTGATTTTTTTTAATCATTTAGAAATATGAAAGCCAGTCTTATCTTAGTTCGAAGGCCATACCATAATAAGTGGCAGGCTGAATTTGGCCTGTGGGCCATAGTGTGTCCATTCTTGTGCTAGACCATCAACTCCTTGGTGGGCGCTGTCATCCGCTTCATTCACTGCTATATCCCAAGAGCCTAGAACAGTGCCTGGCACCCAGTAGGCTCTCAACAGATGCTTCCTGAGTGAGTGACCACATGATAATAAGCACAGTCCTACTTTCAGGGCCTCAGTTTACCCCAGCCTGGACTCGAGCAGGCTTTGCCAAGAAGTCTTAGAAAAAGATCAAAAGGCAGAGGCCAAAGCTGTAATTCAACATCTTTATTCTTCCCCTTTAGCCCGAGGGTAATTCTGACAAATAGCTTTGGCCAGGAGGAGACAGAGGAGACTGGGCTGGGCAAGGGCTCCCCCAGGGCCTGGCTACCTCCTCCTTCCATGGGGCTGGGGTTGTGATAGAGCCATGATCCAAGCTCAGCATCCCTGGGGAGAAAAAGTGGACCACTCTGCAGCCTCTGCCGCCCCCACCTCCAACAGCCATGCTAATGAGAACCAGCCCCCTCCACACCCCAGGCACGACAGACCCTAGAGAGCAGCCCAACTCCCTCCATACGCATGTGTGCATGTGCACGGGGACCAAGGCAGGGCATGGTCAGTGTCCAGACACACTGCTCTGGCCTGTGGCCCAGTTGGCAAACATAAAGCCTATACTGATCGCCATGAAGAGGATCCCCAAGGCACCAAAACACAGAGCCTGCGGGCAAAAGGGAGAGAAAATAGGGCTGGTTGGGACTCCTTACTTAAGCTCCACCTGAGAATGTTCCTCAAGCCCTCCACCCTCCTCCAGAGACAGCCCAATCCATCCTGACCCTCCTCTGTGCTCCCTACAGCCAGCCCCTTCCTGTGAATTCTCCCTCATCTTCCCAGGACCCATCCAAGAATGCTCTCCTCCAGCCTCCTTCTGGAAAGTGCTCCCAGCTCTCTCCCCAACAGTGCTCCTTCCATCTGCCTGCAGAATGCTCCTTGCCTGGCAGCCCCTTCTTGAGCGCTCCTGTCTTCCCAGCCTCTGCTGGTGCTCTGTCTGCTCTTCCCCTTCCTGAGATAGTCACCCCTATTCTTCCAGACCATCACCCCTTCTGCATACTCCTTCCTCTTCCAGCTCCCTCCTCAGAATGCCCCAGCCCCAGCTCTCCCCTGGAGTGCTCGCCTGGATCTTGGGCCAGGAGAAAAGGGGCTCCACCTCAGAGGGTACAATGCGGAGGTAGAAGATGCTGGGGAGGATGAAGATGAGGCTGGGGGCTGATGTGGATCCTGGAGGACAAGAAGGAGGGACAGAAGTCAACCTAAGCTTGGGTACAAGGCCCATATTAGGTGGGGTATGGGACTGGGGTTGGGGATACTGACCGATAACCCCAAAGATATCCCGGATGGTCGGCACACAGATGACAAGGACATTGACCAAAACAAGCAGGATCAGGGCTATGGCCACGTGCCGCAGCCAGCTGAAGGCCTTGCCTGGGAAAAGCAGCTGCTGCAGAGCCCGGCGGATCTGCGGCAGGGGCAGGGTGCGGCAGAAGTCAGGACCCAAGTGCTGCCCCCTTCCATGTGATAATCCGCTCTAGCTCCACCCCCCACCCCGGATCCCCGATTTCCCCTCCCTCTGTCTATGGCTCTGCCCTGCCAGGCCTTCCATCTGTGCCTCCACCTGCTCAGTGAGCTTCCTGCCTCTATCCTCTGATAATCCACATCCCCTTCTGTCTGAACATCCATCTGTGTCTCCACCCACTGTCTGAAATCCTCGCCCCCCATCTCACCATCTCTGCCTCCTCCTGTCTGATCATCTACCTGTCTTTCCACACCCTGAGATCCCTGCCTCTCTCCAGCTGACTACCTCTACCTCCCCCGTCTAATCATTCCCACCTGCCCCGTCCCCCTGACCCTCTCTGTCCTGCCATCTGCATCCCCTCTTCTGTCTGACCATCTATTTTTGCCTTCTCTCTCCATCTGTCAACTATGCCTTCCCTGTCTGTCCATCCTTGCCTCCTCCATCCACCCACCCACTCCCATCTCCACCCTCCACCTGAACTTCCATGTCCCTCCTGCCCATGGGCCCGCCCTCGCCCCCACACACAGGGAACAGCACGACTGGCACAGTGAGGGTCACCGCGAGCAGCACGGCCAGGCGCACGTAGAGGATGAGCATGTCCTTCTGGCTGTACATGTGCAGCATTTCTGCCTCCACGCTGCCTGGACAATGGGACAGGGAACACGCGATGCAGGATGTGGCAGGAACACCAGGACCAGTACCCCAGAAACTCACACACATACATGGTGACAAAATCTACATGTGTAATGCACACCCCCTCCCTTTAGAAACTGATAGGTCCAAGGTCATGGAGGGAAAGAGCTCAGAGGCTCCTGCCCCGGCCCTCTGCCCAGTCCCCACGCCTGCCCCCAAGCCCTGGCCCCAGCTGCACTCACTATAGAAGGTGAGGTATCCGAAGGTGGCTGTGAGCCCGTACATGCAGAACATAGCCCCAATGGACACGTTGGCCATAGCCTGCATCCTGCGCTGGGAGGGCCTGAGGTGCAGAGGCCATAGAACTGTCATGCCCAGAACTCCGGATTTGGCCCAGACCCCTCAAAGCCAGCCCCGCCCTGCAGCGTCCCATTCTCCCAAAGTGACGTTCAGCTGGTGTACAATGGGATGCTCATCTCCACCTCCACTGTGTGACTAGCCAAGCCTCCCCTCTCTGTCCATCCATATCTCACCCCACGAGACCACTGGGATACCCAGGTAGCCTACAAGGGGCAATACAAAGAGCCTCAGAAATCAAGGAACCCCCCCTCACCATGGCAAACCCCATCTCTGCCTCTCCCCTCCATTTGACCACCACTGCCTCTCCCTTCCATCTGACCATCCATACTGTCTCTCTGATCATCCACACATCCCCCCATCATAACATCCCTATCTCCCCATCCCTGTCCATGCATCCCACCCCTCCATGTGATCATCTGATCTCAGCCTCCCAACTCTGCCCACTCACATTTGTGCTGGAAGTTAAAACAGGGGAATACCTAAGCCCCAATCAGTAAATGGTCACCGCCCTGAGTCCCCTGAGGCCTCTTGGCCACCCCAAACCCCTCCCTTGGCACAACCCAGTCACTATCAAGCTACAGCCCCAGGACTGCTGTAGGGATTGTTAGGCATGTGACTACCGCCCCCCTGCTGGCCCATCTCACGTGCCCACCTGCCCGCCCACTCACCGGCAGAGCTCCGTGTAGATGGGCAGTACCTCAGGGTGGCAGACAAAAGCGAAAGCCATAATGGGCACTGTGTAGGACATCTGGGGAAATGACCCAAGTACACAGGATTGGAGTTCATAGGAGTCCATCCCCTCCCCCCGGCCCCACCATCGCCCTCCATATCAGACACATGAGAGCCCCCAATGCCCAATACCTGGCTTCCCTATGACCAGGATACTCCGAGTGACGGGATCAGAGGATCTGAGTGTGGCGCAAGCTCCTGCATGCCTGCGTACCCACCTGTGAGTCGACTGTGAACAGCTTGGCCTCGCAGCTGCTGTTGAGCCCCGGGGGGGCTTCACTCTCCATTGCTGTCTCATTGCGGCCTACAGCACAGCCAAGTTGGAACTTCTTATAGATGACCTGGGGGTGGGGGGAGCAGGGAAGAGAGGTCATGGTGGGGGCTGTGTCCCAGAGTCCCAAACTCCCTCCCCACTTTTTCATGTTCTTCTCTCTGACTCACTGAAATGAGGAAAAACAGCATGCAGGTCAGAGAGAGACCACTGGTATACCCCAGGTAGCCTACAAGGGGCAATACACAGAGCCTCAGAAATCAAGGGATATCCCCCATGCCAAACCCCAAACCCCTGGTTTGGCCTTCAAAGTCCCCTCACCCCAATCACCCTTGCAAAAGCTTTTACTTCCACCCAGACCAGCCACCCCTCCATAGTAAACTCCTACTAATCTGCTAAACCCCACATCAAACAAGCTCTCTCCTGGTGTCCCGCAGCCCTTGAAAATGGGAAGTTTCTCAATGGCTCCCCCTCACAAACCCACTATCCAATGACCAACCCAGAAAGCCTCTTACCCAGGTGTTTCATAAGGGCCAGGGGCAGGATGATTAACACACTGACAAGGATGATAAGGAAGTTTCCCTTCAAGAACCAGCTCCTAGGGAGACGGGGAAACACAGTGCCTCGCTGCCAGCCAAACGAAGCCGTCAGGTAGACACTCACAGAAGACGGCCAGACAGACAGATTTCTGCCCGCAGTCAGGAAAGATAAGCTGACACCTCAGCTGTGATAAGTCATTCAGGTGGTTACAGTGACAAATGGCACAACAGGATTGCGAAAAACAAACTGATAACGAAGACAGTCAGTCAGACACTGTTGATGGGACACAGCTGACAACACATGCACAATTGGACAAAACTTGCCGTCAGATTCAGAAGCGTATATACAATCAGATGGTCAAACACGCCGAATCAGTCAGACTCAATGTGCAAATCAGTCCAACACAAGGTGCCAGACACAAAGATAGAGTGAGTCACGGTCCTGGTATGTCTGACAGGTAGAACAGTCTGATGAGCTGATAGACAGGCCCCGACACAGAGTCCGTCAAAAAGTCAGAAACACACACGCATGCTTGTTTGAACAGCTCAAGGTTTGCTGGATGCCTGAAAGTATGCCCGTGGGATGATGTGGCCACACATCCAAAGAAAGACTGAAATAGAAACAAAATCAGCCAGCTGGCCACAGTTGGAACTAAGCTCTGAGAAAAAGTGAGACCTGTACAGATATTGGAGGGAGGGGCCCAGGAAAGACTGGTTAATGTGGAATCAGCTGAGCAATGCTCATTTGGTCCAAACAACTGGACTGAATGCCTACTATGTTCCAGGCATTCACACGTTCTCTTTCTATCTCATACACAAAGTTACCCGGAAATAAACCAACAAAGCGCCATTGGCCATATATACATTGAGGGCCAATTATAATAATTAGATATACCTAGTCAAACTGTAAGCTACCCAGATGTTCTCAGAATCAAACCAAAAATCTAACAGGATATATACAGGCAATAAAAAGCAAGCACTCAGTTAAAACTGTCAGACACACAGACCAACTAACCCATAGTCAGACTCACAAACCAGACATGTGCATACACACCATGCAAAGTCCATGGGACCAGAGTCAAAGTCAGCCACTGGTCACTAGAGCTGTGCGTTAAACATACAAAGGCAGCTAGACACATTCAGCTCGAGCAAAAGCATCACCGCACACTGCACACACACGCACGCTGCTGGGATCCCATCATAGACAGACAGACAGACTGAGCACATGATGGGTCTGGACTCAAACACACAGTTGGATGCATGGTCAGAACAACAGTTAAAAATACATGGTTGCAAACCGTAAGACAGGGTCGGGGAGCATACACACACAGCCAGAGAGAATTTGCCAGAACAAAAGTCACCAAATCAAACCCAGAGATGGAGTTGACTGGATACATACAGTCAGAGCAAGTCGCACATAGTTGATACCACAGTATACTACACACACACACATATACACACGACATTGGAATCAGCAATCATACACTTACGGCTAGACAGATTCAGCCAGATGAACCCAAAATCAAACTCAAAGAAACAGCTGGACAGGGAAAGTCAAAGTAACCAAGCATCAGACACATGGTCAGAATCACAATATACAGGACACAGCTGGAGCCAAGCATACAGCCAGCCAGAAATAACTGGCTACACAACAGCCACTGAACCAAACCCACAGAC
The DNA here is from genome assembly GCA_963575035.1 of Avahi laniger. Taxonomy (NCBI): domain Eukaryota; kingdom Metazoa; phylum Chordata; class Mammalia; order Primates; family Indriidae; genus Avahi; species Avahi laniger. The sequence continues at coordinate 25,144 of CAUYSK010019599.1, read as the reverse complement.
AGTCTAAGTCTATTGGCTATGTGCAGTCACACACACAGGGTCAGCATCAGAGGACAGTGGCCATACAGAGTCAGTCACCAGCCAGAATAACAGTCACAAAATCAGCACATAGTCTACCAGACTTCTATGGTCAGAGGAACAGTCACATATACTGTTAGCATCACAATACACAGGAATCACCATCAGACCCAACTGACCTGCCCAACAGTCACAAAACAGAACACCTGGGAGTCAGCTGGACACAGAGAGTAGAAGGTAACAGCCGGACTGACCTCACAGGCAGAGTCAAGCGACTGCAGGCCAGCCGAAGGGTGTTGCTCACTCACCCCTCGGAGGCCCTGTTCAGGAAGGTGCCAATAACCAGGGGGAGCTCAGATTTGATGATGAACAGGTAACTGGACATGGCTGGTGCGGGTAGGGGGAGGTATAAGCAGAAGGATTCCCTTCATGCCCCCACCTTGTCTTCCCCAGCCCAGCCCACCTCACTCCACCTTCTTCCCCCCCGCCCAAGCTGACCCCCACCTCGCAGACTCCTCACCCCCAACATTGTGCAGACAGATGACCACAGCCACCGCTACCTTCCCTGCAGGCCCGAATGCCTTCTGTCCCAGCTGCTCATAGGCTCGGATGCCTAGTGAGGGGAGGGTATAGGCAGGAACAGGTTGTAGGTCCAGGAGGCCAGGCCAGGGGTGCAAGACAGAGGTTTGGGGAGCTGGGGAGTTGGGGCTTACGGGAACTGGGTTTGATTGATGGAGGCTGGAGGTGCGGGCTAAGCAGGGCTGAGTTTGGGGGTAGAGTCTGGAAGGTGGGATCTGAGGCCAGGGAGAAGATTGGGGGCTAGAGGTAGGGAGTGGGGGGCTTGGAGCCAGAATATGGACTGAGACCATGGTGGGAGTGAAGCCTAGGGGCTGAGGAATGGGGGCCTCAGCGTTATGGGGCTGGCTTCCAGGTTAAGGGGACGGTCTGAGGACTGAGGGTGGGGTTAGAGGTAGAGTGCAGTGATCTGAGCAATGGAGTCTGATGGCCGGACTGAGGGGTGGGGGGTTGGGAATTGGGAGATGGGGATTTGGGAGCCCAGATAAAGTCTGAGGGTCAGAGTTCTGGAGTTGAGTGAGGAGGCTGGGGTGCTGGGCCTGGGATCTGGGGTCAGGGTGGTACGTCCAGAGTCTGGGTGTTGGGTTGAGGTCTGGGGTCAGGGAGTTGGGTTCAGAGTCTGGGGTCCAAGGCCTTGGGTGAGCTCCGGATGTGGATCAAGAGTCTGGGGTCCAAAGGGGTGGGGGTAGGGGCTGGGATCCAGGCTCTGGGTCTCACCTATGACACCAGCACACGTCAGCAGGAGGTGAATGGAGTACGAAGACAGAAGTGCGATGCACAGCAGCAAGGCTCTGTGGTGGATGGCCCAGCTTGGACTTCGTCCCGGGCCTCCCGCCTGCCCCACAACACCCCTGGCGCCCCAGGCCACCCATGGACTCACAGGAAGAAGAGGACCCCTGTGTGGGCCATGGCATAAGCCAGCCCCAGGATGCCGCTGCCCATGATGGCGTTGCTGAGGTTGAACACCGACATTCCGAACGATATCTTCCCCTCGAACTGCAGGCAACGGGTAAAGCCCCGGGCACACATTGGGAGGGAGGAGGTAAGGAGAGGAGTGCCGGAGCCAGGGAAAGAAGTGAGTGGAGTGGGGGAGACGCCTAGGAGGAACCATCGAAGGAAGGAAGAGGCTGGAAGGGAAAAAGAGTTGAAGATGGGAGGAAGCTGGGAAAGGAGAGCTGGGAAGAAGAAAACTAAGAGAAACTTTGGAGGGAGCAGCTAGAAGTAGAGAGGACCAGGGGAAAGTGGAGCAGCTACCAGAGGCAAAACAGCTGGGCCTGGGGATCAGCTGAGGATGGGGAGCACCAGAGGGGGGAAAACAGCCAGGGGAGCAAAGCAGGCAGGGAGGGGAGCAGCAGAGGAGGGAATACCTGGGGAACGGGAGTATCTGGAATGGAAAGCAACTGAGGAGTAACTAGCTGGAGCGGGGAGATAGCTAGGTATGGGGACAGCTGGGGAGGAGTAGTGGGGAAGAGGGAGCAATAGGGGAGGAGATTAGCTGGGGCAGGTGCTGCTGGGACAGAGCCTACGAGGTCACTCACATCCATGAACTGGACCGGCTTCCTCCCAGGAGCAGGACCATGGCTGGGCAGGAAGTCCTCACGTTCCTGCCTGTAGCTGGATAGGGCAGGGACATGGGGGCTGATGACAGGGTAACCTTGACCCCCAATCCCACCTCCTTGGACCCCCAGCTTACCCCACAGCATCCACAGGAAGGGCTCCGTTCATCTTTGGATCCTGTAGTTCCATCCTATAGGCAGAGAAGTGTGGTCAGGGGAGTCAGAGGTAGAGGGGTGCTACGAAATAAGGAGAGTTGCATGAAGGAGGAGAGAGTCACACAGGGACAGGGAAAGCGATGAAGGAGGGGAACAGGAACAGAGAGGGATGAGAGACAGGGATATGAGTGGAGAGAGCCAACAGATAAAGAGACCAGAGAGAGAAAAGACTCAGAGAGAGAGGCCGCCAGCTACTCAGAAAGGGAGAAAAGATGGCAGCGACAGATAAACAGCAGAGAGAGACAGGAAGATACAGAGAGACACCAACGGCAGATGAGATGGCCATTTGGAGCTGGGATAGCCTCTCAGACTCCGGACTCACTCTCTCTCTCTTGCCGGCTGTCTCTTTCATTCCCCGGTCCCCGGAGCCCCCCCTTTCCCTCCACCCTCACTGCGTGGCTCACTCCTTGCAGGGACACGTGTCGAGCCCAGCTGCCCCACCCCTTCTAATGCCCCTCACCCCCCCTCTTGCCCTGGGGGGGGCACCCGCCAGCCCAGGCCCAGAGCTGATGCAACCTGTTGAATGGGCTGGGGGTGGGGGCAGACTTGGAGACCCCAGGTCCAGGCGCTGCAAACTGCTCTCCGCCACAACTCTGAATATCCTCATTAGAGGCCAAAGACAATCCCCAAACCAGCCCCTTCCCAGGGATAGAAGCGACCAAGAGACCCCCATTTAATCCCCCTTCTAGGGCCTGGATCTATTTTCCAGGACCCCTATCAAGTCTTAAACACTCATCTTCTGGCAGAAGTAGCTTTGGAGATTCTTCCAGACTTGAGAAACTTCCTGGGCTTAGGGTGCCTCAGGGACCTGGCCCAAGCCCTAATTCCCCCTCCTAATTTCCCCTGAGTATGAGGAGTCTCTGAGACCTTCAGCAAAGCCCCCCTCCCAGGGCCTAATGTGTTTCCTGGAGTGGAGGTGTCTCTGCAATCCTCATCCAAGCCCAGAGCCCCTATCTTGTGCATGAAGGGTTTCTGAAGAAAGCCTCAACCATAGCTCACTCCCTGGGAATGAGGTATCTCAGAAACCCCCATTCGGAGTCCCCATTAGAGCTAAAACCAGATCCAGGAAATCCCCTCCCAAGTCCTGAATCCCCCTTCTAGAACGGGGAGAGGTCTCAAGGAGCCCCATCCCCAGCCATGAGCACCCTCTGGAGACTTCCATCCACTCCTAAATTTGCTTCCTGGGATAAAGGCACCAAAAGGACATCCCCCCACCCCATTCAATTCCCTAGCGCTAAAAATGGATTCCCTGAGCCCCCTCCTGGGACCCCAACTCATATCTTGGGGCCTCCAGAGACACCAGCTGCACACCCCCTCCTCACCTCCTTGCTCCTCTCAGCTCCAGAAGCCGTAGCAACTCAGACTAGGGCGCAGGGACCCCCACAGCCAGCGCGGCTCCCGCTCTAGCCGTCCACTGCCTCCGCCCCGCCCTACAGCCAATCCGCTCCGCCCGCGCCTGCTCCGCAGCCAATCGCGCTCCCCATCGCGCCCGAAGATATTTTTTTTTTCCCCCGGGGAAGAAATGTACATTTTAATTTCTTTTCCCTCCTTTTGTCTCTAGGCGGGGGAACGCGTGGGGGAGGGGTGCCCCCCATCAGGCGGAGAGACCGAGGTCTGTGGGCGTGTTGGTGGTGCGGGAGATGGACTGAAAGACTGAGGCAGTAGATCCATACCGGGAGAGAGGGACAGGCACACAGAGGGAATGGAGTCAGAGATCAGACAGACAGCAGGGAGAGATGAATGGCGGGAAGAGGTGCACAGAGGAGAAAGAGGGAGACGAGGAGAAACAAAGTCACAAATAGAGACAGGCAGGCAGAAGAAACAATCCCACAGGGACAGACAGACCACAGAGGAAACAGAAAGACAGAAGGGGGTGGGGGGGCAAGGGGAGCATGGTAGACAGGCAGAGGGGTGGTCACGGGGAGAGACACACGGACAGACTCAGAAACAGGCAAGTGGGTAGGGATAGGCTCATGCAAGCACCTGGAGGAAGGCAACAGGCAGTCAGACCCAGCAATAGACAGGAGACACAGGCTGGCAGATAGACAGGTGGACACAGCCAGACATCCCCAAACAGAGGTTGGGACCAAACGCACCCACCCAGAGAGGCAAAGGAACAGAGGGAGTGTTCGAGGCAGAGAGACACACAGAGGGACAGAAGAAACAGGCAGGAGACAGACAGAGTGGATGGAAAGGCGGCCTAAGGACAGCAGTGGGACTGGTACAGGGCTAGACACAGCCAGGCCATTATAGACCTTATAGGTAGACCAGACAGCCTAGTCAGGACAGGACCCTAGATCTTGGAGACCTCCAGAGAGAGGCAGGGAGGGCGTTTGTGGTTGGGTGAGGAGTGTGGACACACACAGTCTGCACACTGGGCACGCCCTGGAGTCTTGGACCCCAGCCCAGGCATGGGGTGGGGCCCATCCAAGCTCTAATTCAGGAGCCCCAATGTCTGTCTATTTGTCTTATATAGGGGTCTGTCTGTTCACTCCCATACAGGCATGTGACAGGAATGTCTGTCCTGGGCAAGGCATGTGTCCCCTATGGGGAGTCAGGCAGGGTGGACTTGGAGTCTTGGAGCAGCTCAACTGGGCTGCTTGATGCCCAAGTGAACAAGAAGCCTCTGTCCAGACCCCTCGCCTGCCTGCCCACCCCCTATAGGGAGCACAGAATTCCCGGAAAGGCCAGGAGCTGGCTGAGGCTTCAAAGCTATCCTAGATGCCCCCACCACGCCCGAAGTTGGAGGAGGGCGAGGGATGGGGTGTTTACTTCCCCACAGCAGGAGAGAGACTCCCGCACACTCTGGAGATCACAGCTACACAGCAGGCCCCGTCACTGCCCCGTCCAGGGGCTCAGAGATGGCAGACTCACCATGATCCACAGAGGTGCAAACTAGTACAGCCCAATGAGCACACACACAGCCACACACGGAGAATACAGGTTGACCGACATGACACATATACACTTACCAGTGCACACAGACAGCCCAGGCTCGTGGGACAGTCACATGCACTCACAGCCACACAGTGATGCTACTGTTACAGGTATCAGCTACAGACCCAGAGCCGCAGACGGATTGCACAGACTGGCACGGACATAGGCTCACATAGATTCACAGACACTACAGACTCCCAGACATCGTGACCCACAGCCCCACAGCCACACCAAGGACAACCAACAGGCAAGTCCCACACACAGACTCGCAGCCACGCACAGCCAACAACATCGTGCACAGGCTCTGTATCTCCCCCCACCCCCACCACACACACAATTCCACGTTCAGATGGCCCCAGAGGCAAACTTCCAGATTCAAGGCCTAAAATGATACTTCTGTGCATGTGAACTAGTGTGTGCTCTTGTGACCACATGTAACCACATGCAGCTCTGATCACAGAGAGAGAGGAGCACTCACAGGCAGATGTGATTGTACAAACAGAGAAGCTACAGCCACACACTCACACACACACAGACACACACACACACACACACACACACAACTGCATTCGAGCAGATGGCCACATAGAGCTATGTACACACAGCTCTATTCACAAGTCACGTCTGGAAAGAAACAGGGAAAACATATACAGGTGCGCAAACAGGAAGTGCAGGGATATGGAGCGTACACTTGCTATTGTTGCAAAAAGGAAATCCAGAAAATACACCTAAAGCTACCTGAGGAAGAAACAGGGGAACCAAAGAGTACGCACACAGTGACAACAAAAGAAACACCCCTAGGGCACACACGCCTACAGCCTCTCACCAAGGAGAAACACACCGAGAAGAAAGATCCATACACAGAGGCAATACACACACAGGAGAGACAAATCCTCAAATACACTCATCAACCACAAGCGTTACAAAGGAGACAAACACCCGAGCAGCACACACACAATCCCATATAAATGAATTGTATAGGCAGATGGTACCAACACACACAGTCACCAAAAAGGAAACACATGGGCGGCTGCAGTGGCTCACGCCTGTAATCCTAGCACTTTGGGAGGTGGGGGCAGGCTAGGATCACTTGATGCCAGGGTTTCAAGTCCAGCCTGAGCAAGAGCGAGACCCCGTCTCTACAAAAAATAGAAAAACTAGCTGGGCATGGTGGCATGTGTCTTGTAGTCCCAGCTACTCGGGAGGCTGAGGCAGGAGGATCGCTTGAGCCCAGGAGTTTGAGGTTGCTGTGAGCTAGGATGATGTCACTGCAGCCCAGGCGACAGAGCAAGACTCTGTCTCGAAAAAAAAAAGAAAGAAAGAAAGATAGAAAGATAGAAACACATGAGTTGAACAGGCAGCCACAGACAGAAGACACAACCAGGCAAGTTACTTAGGAAGACACACGTGCAGCTCACATACAAGTGGTTATGGCTGAGAACCTGTACCAGCAGATGAGATACACTCAGGCTATTCACACACACACACACACACACACACGCACACACACACACACACACACACACACACACCTGCCCAGTACTCCCCTCCAGGTCTGTCTACTCTGACTCTCTCTCCTCTGATACCCCTCCCCCACCCGTAGACATTACACGTGTGCGCTACGGGCTGGCCAGGGAAAGAGACACCTGTCAGCAGAGGCCTTGGCCCAGGTAGTTAAAGGGGGTGGGAGATGAGGCAAGGCAGGTATCTATATTTCAAGAAAAGTCCAAAGTGTCCTGTCCAAAGAACTCGTGTACCTTGGAAGAAAAAATAGATACCCCTCCCCCTCATCCATTTACCACCTCCCCGCTGCAGCCTCCTGCTCTGGTCACTCCCCTCCCAAAGCCTTCCCCGGCTCTCCAACATTGCCCAGCACAGGGCTACCAGGCACACAGCAGGTACTCAATGAATGTCACTTATCAGGTGTCATGTTATTATCATTATCATTTTTATGTCTGCCAAGGGAAGTCTTCTGGGTGGGATGAACCTCCACCCAGCTCTACACCCCGTAGCTCTGCTAAGTTTCAGAGCACTGCAAACAGCAGGTGTTCACCATATGCTGGTAGCAGGAAAAACAAGGGGAAAGCAAGGGCTGTCTGCACAAGGGCAACCTGCTTTAGACAGAACAGATGTCTGTAAGCATGACCGAGGCCTTGAGGCCGTGCCGGGGATAAGAACGCTTTGTTAGTTCATCAAAGTAGGGCCCCTTCTCAGGGGACATTTAAGGTTTTTGTTGGTTCAGTAAAGCAGACCCTTGTGTGACATTTGGGATTCCTATCCAGTCTATTCAAAGTAATTTGGGGTCCGTGTCAGTTCTTCTAAAGGGGACTCCTGATTTTCATTGAAACAGGTCACTACTTGGTAGCCTTCAGGAAAGGGAGCAGTTAACAGCAAAAGCTTTCTCAGCTCTGCCACTTATTAGCTGTGTGGCCAGGAGCAAGTTCCTAACCCTCATTGTGTCTCAGGTTCTTCAAGGGCATGATAATGCCTAACTCACAGTGCTATTGGGAAGACTGAATGAATTTACATAGGTAAGGCACTTAAAACAATGCTTGACACATAGTAATTGCTCAATACATATGTGTGAATGGAATTAATGAATTATTCTCAGTCTGTGCATTTAGGATTCTAATTTGTCCTTCCATGCAGACTCTCCACAGAGTAACTATCTTTCTAGTCGCTTTATCCCTCAAAGCAGCCCCTGGGCAGCAAAGCTCTAGTCCCATGCCCCTGGCCCACCTCCCTCATTCCCCCACACTGTTAAGATGCCCCTCCAGGAAAGAGCTGGCCTGGCAGCTCCTCCCTCCTTGACCTCTTCAGGAGACTGAGGGGAGGACACCTTTACACTCAGTGGGGTGCCGGGTGGGAGCTGCAGGCCAACACCCTACTTCGGGAAGAGCCTGGGGAGTTCAGAGCCTGGCTTCTGTCCCCCAAGACCCCAGCCCTGCTGGAGGAAACAAGTTTCTTTGCTGAAAATTAAACATCCTCTTTGTAAGCAGCAAGAAAACAGGACGCGGGAAGTGTTCCAGGGTGAACATGGGCCCCCAATGCCTGGCACCCTCTCCTCTCTTGTGAAACAGCAGCCTGGTGGCTTGAACCCTTCCTTTCTCACATTCACACAGCTCTGCAGGGGAGCCACAGTCCCGCAGCCCCCACAAAGCCCTGGAGCTCCGCTGACAAAGCTCTCAGGGACTCCTTCAGGAGGCTCTGTGTCTCTGTCTATGCCTCCGCCCAGCGCTCCACAAAAGTGCAGGGCGCACCACGGAGGAAAGAATGAAGGAACAAAGCAACAAAAGGGTAAAGGCAACAAACACTTATTAAACATCAGCTGTATGCCAGTCCTGTTCTAGGCCCTGGGAGGCAGCAGTGAACATGATAGGACAGGAACCCTGGCCTGGTGAAGCTCCCTGGTGAAGCTCCCGTGCTAAGGAATGACGCATCAATCATTCAATTCTTTGAATATCGACCAAGCTGGTTCCCACTTCAGGGTCCCCTCTGCCTGCAATGCTCTTCCTCCAAATGCTCCTAGGGTGTGCTCCCCTTCAGGTCTAAGCTCAAATGTCACCTCCTCAGAGAAGGCTCCCCTGACTCTGTTATTCTGCATACCTTTCTTCATAGCTTTTATCACCACCTGACATGTCACATATTTATATATTTAATAGTATGTGCTTAACACTATTACTTAGTAAGTAAATGTATAAAGATAATAGAGTATTTCTATTAGCATATACATTATATGTCATATGTATAAGATGATACATAGATTTTTATACATATACTATACAAAATGCATAAAATACATACCATTATATTAATATATAATGGCATATTCCTATTTATTACATGCGTTTACTATGTAATTTATGTACTAGTAAATATACATCACTATTTCTATATATTGTTAAATGGCATATATGTTTATATAGTTTTTTTTTTCTTAGAGACAGGGTCTCACTCTATCACCCAGGCTGGAGTGCAGTGGCATGATCACAGCTCACTGCAACCTTGAATGCCAGGGCTCAGGTTTGATCCTCCTGCCTCAGCCATAGGAGTAGCTGGACTGCAGGTGGATGCCACCACAGCCGGCTAAATTTTTTTATATTTTGTAAAGACAGGGCCTCACAATGTTGCCCAGGCTGGTCTTCAACTCATGGCCTTAAGCAGTCCTCCCACCTTGGCCTCCCAAAATGTTGGGATTACAGTGAGTCACTGCAGTCTGCCATGTTTACACATTTAATATAATAATATATATCTTCCCTTGTCTCAATTCCCTCAGCTGTAAACTGGGGATAATTACAGTAACCACCTCATACGGATTTTTTTAAGAGATGGATCTCTCCATGTTGCCCAGGCTGAGTTTGAACTCTTGGGCTCAAGCGATCCTCCTGCCTCAGCCTCTGGAGTAGCTGAGACGACAGGTGTGCACCACCTTGTCCAGCTAATACTCATATGGATGTTGTCAGGATTACGAATGAACAAAGGAAAAGATGTGCTGGAGCCAACTTGTACAGGTTTGAAGGAGCTGCTTGCTCAACTTCCAAAAATTTTGCAGACTGGTGGTTAAACGGCTGTTGTTAAAAATGACATAAACTTACAATTAAATAAATTAGACATTAAAGGTAATACTCAAAATTCATCACTTCCTAATTATTTGACTGCATTTCACTATTTTCTATGTTCTTGAGGTCATTTACTCCTATTTTATCTGTATTGTTGAAAGAGTATACAATGGTGTACACTGCATCTCTTTTGAACTCCCTGTTCAGTGACTACATATAGATAACCCGAAATCTGAAAAGATGACAGCATGTAAACCGTGAAAATTGCCAGCAACTCGGGAGGCTGAGGAGGGAGGACCATTTGAGCCCAGAAGCTGGAGGCGGCAGTGAGCTATGATCCTGCAGTGCACTCTAACCAGGTGGGAAGGAGAAGGGAGGGGAAAGGAGAGGGGAAGGGAGGAGAGAGGAGAGGGGAGGAGGGAAAAGATGGGAGGTGGGGAAGAGATGGGAGGTGGGGAAGAGAGGGGAGGTGGGGAAGAGAGGGGAGAGGGAAGGGAAATGTTAGAAACCAAGACTCCCCTCCCCCCCAAAAAAGTCAGTTGTTAACCATTTACCAGCACACCACTGAGAGCACTTAGTGCCTAGCACACGGTAAACACTATGAAAAATGTTTCCATTACTATATTTATGTTTGTCCACTAGGGTCGCGGCGTATAGTCTTTTACATATGTGGGTCGGAATTAAAAATCTTTGAAGAAAAAACAGAATTGCAAAAAGCCAGATGGTGTGCTAAGCTACACCTATTTAATCCTCCCAAGAATGCTGTGAAGTCTGCACTATTGATTATCCCCATTTTCCGGATGGGGAAACTGAGATTCCGAGACGGTAAAACTCCGGCAGCGCCATCCATTAGCGGAAGCGCGATTCGGCGTCGCGCAGAGCAGCATCCGCACGCTCGCGCACTTGATCGAGGCACTCGCCTTACTCTCATGTTTATGCCACCAGCGGTAATTTCGCTTCACGGCACAAGTAAAATGAATAGGTGCCTTCGTGATTTTGGCATCTTGGGAAATGTAGTCCACAGGTTCAACGACCATCGTGGTCGGAGAAGGGAGGGGCGGGGCAGTAAATCGGTCATGGCCTTGAAACAAAAGAACAAAGAAGCCCTTCTTGTGCGCCGCGACGTTTCAGCCACGTAGAGCGTGAGTTTCGTCGCTTCGGCCGTGCCCGTTGCATGTTGGGAACGGCAGGTCTCATGACCCGGATACGTCGACACAAAATGACGGGACACACGTTGTACGTTGACATCACGTCTGGGCCTCGGCCGAGCCTCGGCGTTCCGGGATGCCAAGCTTGCGGTGCAGCAGTAACCCTTAGGCATGCGTGACAGGCGTTCGGGTCAACCACGAACACAAACTGAAGCCCTGCGACTTCTCATGTGTTTGCGCTCCGGCTGAGGCTCAGGCTGCTAGCGGACAACCCTCCTTCCTCCGGCTTCTCCCCATTCTGAAAGCTGAGGTAGGCCCTGGAGCGCGGAGAACGCGGATACAGGCTGAGACCGTGACGCACGCCTGCGCTGTCCCGCCGGCGGGGGAAAGAGTGAGGTCGGCCCTCGGCGCTGCAGCTTCATAGTCCAGGCAGCTGGCACTGGGTGGGCTCCAGTCCCAAGGTTTGTCAGCAGAAGGGGACCAGTATTTGGGGTGGGCTCGGTGGACAGGTATGGGGTCGCAGCTGTCTGGATATCCACGGAGCCTGCTGGAGAGGGATCTGGTGATCCCGATGGAGCCACGGTTTTGAGGTATTGATGAGGAGGGACGAGAGTGTGGTCAGAGGGCTGTTAATGGGAAGTTGGGTAGACCGTGGAAGAGTAACAGAGGTCAAGTGGAGTGTTACTGGGTAATCAGTGGGGGCTAATAAGAGTGTTTTAGTTGATGTGGGGCTGTTGGGATATGTTCATTGATTAGCTGAGAGGGTGGTAGAGTGGGCATCTAGAATATAATGGGAGGCGGATGGAGGTGTGAAGCCCGAGGGATTGATGGAGTTATAACACTCATTGGGTTAATGGAGAACAGTGGGGCATGGTAATTGAAAGGATAGTGGCAAGGCTATCAAGGGAATAATAGAGAAGGATGGAGGTCGATGGAGGGACTAGTGGGGGTAGTGGTGAAAGAAGAGATAATGAGAAGCTGATGGGTATTGTAATCAAAGGGTTAATGTGGGCTATGGAGGCATGACCATCTGGGGATTAATGAGGACAGAGTGAGCAAAGAGAGGGTACTAGTAAGCTGTTGGGGGTGTGATCATCCAGTGATCTATCAGTGGAGGGCACAGTGGACAGTGAGGGGAGAATGGGGAGTTGATATGTGATCATCAGGGAGTAACAGGAGGGTGTGTTACTGAAGGGGTCACAGGGTAGTGGAGTGGTCTGTGAGGGGTCAGTTGGAGGGCTGAATTAATGGGGGCTGATAAATCAGTAACTGAGTGTTTATGGGGAGCTAACAGGACATGATCCTCCAGGCATTAACAGGGGCTGATAAGGATATATTAATAATAATAAAGGGATTACTGGGGGCCTGATCATTTGAGGAATTAATGAGGAATGGGGTGGACAGAGAGAGATCAGGGGGGTGGGAAGTACAGTGAGGTAGTATTAGGATAATGGGGGTGAAAAGGGATTAGTTGGGAACTAATAGGGCTATATGAATCTAGGGGCAGTGGGGACAACTGGAGAGACGTCACTGAGATGTAAATAGGGATGAGGTTGCAGGGAAGGGTTGATAGTGAGAGTTACAGGGTTTAATGTGTGGAGTGTGGTTGACAGTGATGGGAAGTGCACAGACTCACTGATGGATCATCTATGGGATAAGTGTTGGGTTTGTGGTGTCGTTAGTGGAAACTGAGAGGTAAGTGATAGAGGAAGCGGGGTCTGTGTGATGAGCAATAGAGCCTGAGAGCTCAGTGATAGGGTCCTTTGGGCCCTATAAAATCAGTGGGGTCAGTGCCAGGGCTTCAATTGGCTCATCTGAGTAAACCATCACATGGGTCAGATGAGCCCAGTTTGCTTTGTGTGATTCTCTCCACCCTGCAGAGGTAGTTGGTAGCCCATTCAGCTGATTACTGATACTGGGCGGCATCAGCTGACTGTCGGCAGGTCTTTGGGCAAACTGTGTGTGAGATGGGACGGACATCGAAGGACAAGCGGGATGTCTACTACCGCCTGGCCAAGGAGAATGGCTGGCGTGCCCGCAGCGCCTTCAAGCTGCTGCAACTTGATGAAGAATTCCAGCTCTTCCAAGGTGCCTAAATGGCAGACGAGTCACTGGGAAGTTGGTGGGGGGTGGACACAGGAGGCAGACAAGTGGACTGTGTCTGCAGAGCTTCCTGTGGTCGGTGGGCTGACTCAGATGGGCAGAGTACCTGAGAGGAGTTGGGCACCTGGGCAGTGGAGAGATGTGGGTGCTCCCCAGAGGAGAGGGATGAATGTTGCAGGGTCCCCAGGTTAGAGAAGTAGGTGCAGCTGAGCAGTATACTTTTGCTGTGTATGCCCAGGTGTGACACGGGCAGTTGACCTGTGTGCAGCCCCGGGCAGCTGGAGCCAGGTGCTGAGCCAGAAGATTGGGTAAGTGTGGGGGTCCCCGATGGGAGGTCCAGGAGGGCGGGGGCCCAAGAGTGAAATTGGGCTGACATGGGCCATGTTGTCCACAGGGGCCAGGAATCTGGCCACGTGGTGGCTGTGGACCTGCAGGCTATGGCTCCACTACCAGGTGTGTTACAGATCCAGGGAGATATCACCCAGGTGAGAGCATGGCTGAGAGAGTTGGGGTGTATCCTAGGTGAAGGCCCCCATCTGGGAGCTATGGAAAGTAGAAGAGCGACAGAGTGATAGAAACAGAGACTGAGAAAGACAGAGAGTAACAGCAGAGAAACGGAGCCAACAGATCGTCATCGTAGAGAGGCAGCAAAAAATGATGGCACTGGGTCCCTGGAGGTGGAGCCGGGTCTTAGATGGGCAAAGTCTGAGAATTTGGCTGACCCAGGGACTGCGGGCCAAGGCCACGGGCAGGTGGGGTTTAACGGCAGCAGTGGGAGGCCCTGGGGCTACTCATCCTTCCTCTCTCCATAGCTGTCCACTGCCAAGGAGATCATCCAGCACTTCGAGGGCTGCCCCGCAGACCTAGTAGTGTGCGACGGGGCTCCTGATGGTAAATAGCCGCAGGGAGTGGGAGGCCAGGCGCGGACCCCTGTGTGTGTCCTTCTCTGTATCTCCCACCTCAGTTGACTTCTTCTGCCTCTTCAGTTACTCCTTCCTCTTCCCTCCACTCCCAGCCTTCTCTACATCTGGCGGCTTCTCCCCACCTCTGTCTTCCTCCCCCCATATCCCACCCTTTGAGTTTTGTGTCTGTTGTTCACCCTTCCCTCCTCTCATCCCTCTGCAAACGTCCATTTCCACGGTAGTGTTTATTCATCGTTCCAGCCAGCCATTCAACACACATTTACTGAGCACCTGTTGTGTTGGGAAAACATCTGGGAATAAAATTCCGCCAACGTCTGACCTCACGGAGCTGATGTTCTGGTGGGAGCAAATGGAAAAGAAAATAGACGATCGAGCCAGTGGCATGTTAAAAGGCACTAGGTACCGGAGGGAAATCAGTGAGCAGGACCAGAGGGGGTACCTGTTGGGATTTTACATACAGGGGCCAAGGAAGGCCTTACCGACTGGACAGCAGAGACCTGCAGGAGGTGAGGGCGTAAGTCACCGGTGTCTGTGGAGGAAGAGTGATCCAGGCGAAGTTCCAGCCCATGTGAAGGAGGGTGCGGGGTATGTGTGAGGAACAGTGAGGAGATCAGAGGTTGGAGCAGAGCGAGGGAGAAAGTGGTAGGAGGTGAGGTCGGAGAGGTGACGGGACAGGTCCTATAGGACCTCATGGGCCATGGTGAGGATGTTAGCTTTTTCACTGAGATGAGAGTTCAGAGAAAGCCATGTGAACACAGAGGGACTGTGCCCAGCTGGGGCTGTGACAGGACCCCTCGAGTTGCTGTGAGCTGTGTGCGGGACGAGGGCGGAAGCGGGGGCCCTGGGGAACGAGGAGGCCCCTGCAGTGGTCCAGACGAGTGATGACAGGGGAGGCAATAGCAGAGAGCAGAAGAGGGTCAGGTCAGGACATCTTTCGAAAGTAGATTTGCCTAGTGGCTTGAAGGTGAGTATGAGGACAGGACATGAGGTGTCGTCATCAAAGGTAACTGCGGTTTTATGCCTGAACAACTAGAAGCATCAGATGAGATGGGGAAGCTCGTGGGAGGAGCAGGAAGGAAGGAAGGTCAGGAGTTTGGTTTGGATGTGTTGAAGATACGGAATGTAATCTGTGAACCTGGAGTTCAGAGGAGCAGTCTGGGCTGGAGGTGGGAATGATAATGATGCTTGTGCCTGTGGTGGTTTGAGAATTAAAATGAGTTCCTCAGGATTAGGAGCTCAGAATGTGCATCCAGATGGCAGAGAATGATTTGCATCCAGAAACTTAGCAGTAACAGAACCTGGGAAATGTTTGTAAGCTTCTCATCTCTCTGGTACAAGAAGATGCATAGAATCAGATGGGACCCTATAACGCTGTTTCTCTCGTCGCAGTAACTGGCCTCCATGACGTCGATGAGTATATGCAGGCCCAGCTCCTCCTAGCCGTGAGTAACCCTGGCCTCCCCTGACCTACCCTGCCCGCCTCCTGGCTGTCCCCATCACAGCCTTAGCCATCTGTCCTGCCCACAGGCTCTGAACATTGCTACACATGTCTTGAAGCCAGGGGGCTGCTTTGTGGCCAAGGTAAACCTTGGGGGACCTGGTGGCATGTATAGAGAAGTCCCTGAGGGCCACCCTCACCCCTTCATCTTTACCTCCCTACTCTGCAGATATTCCGAGGCCGAGATGTGACGCTCCTCTACAGCCAGCTGCGTGTCTTCTTCCCCAGCGTGCTCTGCGCCAAGCCCAGGAGCAGCCAGAACTCCAGCATCGGTCAGTGGGGTGGAGAGGCCAGGCAGGCAGAGGGGGATCTCTGGGACACAGCCTGCAGAGGGTGGAAGTGGTAGTCACCCCTCACTCCAGATTCCTCCCACAGAGGCCTTTGCTGTCTGTCGGGGTTATGACCCTCCTGAGGGCTTCACGGCAGACCTGACCAAACCCCTACTGGGCCACTCGTATGGTGAGAACAAGAGTGTGGGCCCGTCCTTGGGGAAACTCTGCCCCCCTTATATAATTTATGTCCTGAGAGGGCCGGCGGCCTCAGCCCCTGGTGGGAATTCTTTCCCAAGAGGGTCCTCCACCCCACCCTCTGGTGGAAATTCACCTCCTCGTGGATGTTTTGTCCCAGGAGGATGCTAAGCCTTGCCCCAGTGGACGCTCCACCCGCCTAAGGAAATTCTGCCCTGGGAAGACTGTCAGTCATGCCCCCGGTGGAAACTTCACCCTGTGTGGAACCTCTGCCCCGAGACGGTTTTTAGCCTTGCCCCTAGTAGGAATTGATGGAGAGGGGAAGAACCTGCTCTTGTGGAGACACATTTGAGGGAGGCAACACGGATTAGAATGTCAGAACAGGGGGTTTTAGAGGGGGTGATTATGGAGGGCCTCCCTGAGGAGGTGATCAGAACCAAGTGACAGATTTCTGTTGGAGGCATGAGAGACTAGCTGGTGGGTCTGTGGGGAGGACCTGGCACCTTGCTGCAGCCTGCGTCATGACTGGCTGCAGGCGTCTCAGCCTTGTCCTCAGTCTTATCTTGCCCTTTTTCTAAGACTCAGATGTCAACCAGCTAGATGGTCCCACCCGCATCATTGTGCCTTTTGTGACCTGTGGGGACCTGAGCTCCTATGATTCGGACCAGAGTTACCCACTGGATGTGAGTGCCTGACCAACAGTAAGATGGACAATGCGGGGAGGCTGTCCTGGGTTCCCAGGTCCTTGCCATCTCCTCACCTCTCACCTCTTGTGTCCCTGCAGCTAGAGGATGGCTCAGAGTACAAGTATACCCTGCCCACACAGCTCCCCATCTCTCCACCATACCAGGAGGCTTGCACGTTGAAGAAGAGTGGGAGGCTGGCCAAGGAGATCCACCCCCAGGACTGCCCCATCCGCAGAGTGGACACCTTGCCCCAGCCCCTGGCTGCCCCTCAGCCCCACACCCTGCTGGCCCCTGAGGTCTGGAAACATGGCTCTGAGCTCACATTTGACCCCTTCCCAGTTTGCCTCCCAAATCACATGGTTTCTGGGGCCAAAATTCTCTTTCCTGCCTCTCAATAGCTATAAAAATCAATGGGTAAAACCAAGCATAATGAATGGAAAAGTTCAGCAAAATATCTGAGTCCCCCTTTTTTTTTTCTTGGGTAGATGGACGACAATGAAATGAATTGTTCACCTTAACCCATTAAGGTAAGTTTGCCTTTTTGTCTGAGGGTTTGTATGCCAGACACTGTTTCAGGTCTGAAGCTAGAGCAGGGAGCAAACAGACAAGTGTCTTGGCCCTCTCAGAGCTTCCAGTTTGGGGAAAGAGACAAAGTCATAGACTTCATGACAGGTCTGTGAGTGCAGGAGTTTCTCTACACATACGCACTATTAAATACGTCACAGTGATACAGGGGATGAAACATAGAAAAAATAAAGCAGGGTGAAGAGTGCCAGGAATTCTAGCCATGGCAGTTTGCGCTTTTTAAAAGGGTTGTCATGGACGGCCTCACTAAGGTAACGTTTGAGCAAAGACCTGAAGGTGCTGAGGGCGGGAATCCGTGTGTTTATCCAGGGGGAGAGCATTTTGGATAGGGGACACAGCAGAGTCCCAAAGGTGGAACTGTACCTGGTCAGGGAAAAAACAGCAAGGGGGCCAGTTTAATGTAGCCAAATGGGCTAAAACCGATGTTAGAGGACAGCCCTTTCTGACAACGGCCAAGTAAGTTATTGAGACTTAAGTCTTCCATTTAAAAAGATACCTTTAAAAAAATTGAAACAACAAATCACAGTGGGAAAAGATATTTACAATCCCTATATGTCATATCGTTAATATTAAAAAAGGTCCTATAGGGCCGGACACGGTGGCTCACACCTATAATCCCAGCACTCTGGGAGGCCGAGGCGGGAGGATCGCTTGATGTCAGGAGTTTGAGACCAGCCTGAGCAAGAGCGAGACCTCTCTCTACTAAAAATAGAAAGAAATTAGCCCAAACAACTAAAAATATATAGAGAAAATTAGCCGCACATGGTGGCACGTGCCTGTACTCCCAGCTACTTGGGAGGCTGAGGTGGGGGATTGCTTGAGCCCAGGAGTTTGAGGTTGCTGTGAGCTAGGCTGATGCCATAGCACTCTAGCCTGAGCAACAGAGTGAGACTCTGTCTCCAAAAAAAAAAAAAAAAGATCCTATAAATCATAAGAAAAAACATGAGAATGGCCAATAAGCACATGAAAAGCTGCTCTCACCAGGGAAATGCAAGCTAAAACTGAGAAGATTGACAACACTAAGTATTTGGAAGGACCTGCAACAATTGGAACCATAGTACATGCTGCTAGGAGCATAAAATGCTGCAGCCACTGTCAAAAACTGGCAGGCATTGTCTACTAAAGCTACATGTATGCCAGGTCTGCTCCTAAGAGGTGAGTCCTAGAATGTTCCTGGCAGCACTATTTGTAGTACCTCCGTTAAATCATGGCATATTTGCAGTGGACAGCTACACAGCAATGAGAATGGACATCCTATACTTATACAAGATAACACCTTGTAGTTACTCATTAAGCTGAACATCATATATATTTTATGCATTTTTCTACGTGTTACGGTTCACGATAAAAGAGGGGAAAGTCACAAAAATGTTAGCAGCTTAGTGAGCAGTGATTGTAGTAAAAGAAAACTGGAACACATGTTTTTTGTTTAAAACTTCCTTTTCCTTTGATCTTTTGATTAGCTGGCATGCCAGTAAAACTCAGAAAATGCCTGCTATCAGGAAAACCGGAATGTGAGTTGATGAACTTGTTTTCAAATATCTCATCAAAGGGGCCTGAATGAACAAGCCCTGAGTAGGAATCTGCAACAACCAGCACGAAGATGACAAGGAAGGAAACACTGCAGAAGTCTGTCTGTACTGCAATGGGAGTTCTTGAGTGAGGTCTCTTCTCTAAACCTCCTCAGGGATGTCCTGATTATATCTAGAATTTCCTCTGAAAGCAGAGGTTCTTACCTGGATAGAAGTCAGGGGTATCCATGAACTTGATGGAGGACAATGTTACATCTTTATTTTCACTAATGTACTGGGAAGGTAGCCTTACTCCCAGGTGCAAGTGCTGGCAACAGATGGCAATAGTAAAAGCAGTACCTGCAATTTTCCCACCAATACAGGTCTGTTACTTTTTATGTGATATTACAGTTGTTGCAGGCATCTTGAAATATTGTTCACATTCATCACCACTTGGAATGATAGCAGATCTTATCATTTGGTGTACTAATAAAATAGCCCATATATTACTGCATCTCAGTTTCGTTTCAGTTTAATATATGGTGATAACTGCATTTCAGTGTAATTGCCTCCATTGCAATCCTGTGTATTTGTGTGTATGCGTGCATGTGTGCTTTTAAAAATATTCTGACAAGGAGTCCACAGGTCTAACCAGATGCCAAAGTGTTCCCCAGAACAAATTGTTTAGGTTAAGAATCCCTCTCCTAAAGAAATGTCAGTGGGCCAGGCATAGTGGCTCACACCTATAATCCCAACACCTTGGGAAGCTGAGGTGGGAAGATCACTTGAGGCCAGGAGTTAAAGACCAGCCTGGGCAGCATAGCAAGACCCCATCTCTAAATATATGTGTATCTATCTATCTATCTAAATATATATATATATTAAAAATTAGCTAGGCATGGTGATGTACACCTGCAGTCCCAGCTACTCCGGAGGCTGAGGCAGGAGGATCACTTAAGCCCATTGGAGGCTGCAGTGAGCTATGATGAAGCCACTGTACTCTAGCCCGGGCAGTAGAGCAAGACCCTATCTCAAAAGAAAAAAGAAATGTCAGCAAGTCTGCATTGACTGCAGTCCTGAATTTCTACAACTAGCAAACAGGAGATGATAAAAAATCCCCATCTATACAGAACTTTTCTGCAGCTTAATTCCATGTCTTTAGAAACTCACTTTCTCTGTGACCCAAGGACTACCCAGTGACCTCAGGAGTTGCCACACTCCAGTCTGTGTGACCCCAGGAGTGTACACACTCAAGTCTGTGACAAACAGTGTCCAACCCCAGTCAGAAGTGATGTTTAAACACTGGAGTGTGTTTATAGGTGTGTCTACACTCTAGTCTCTGACCACAAGAATAACCACACCCCAATCTATGTGACTCCAGGAATGCCCAAACCCCACTCTATGTGAGTCTCAGAGTGTCCACACCACAGTGGTTTAACCCAGGGGTCTTCTCACCTAAGCCAGTATGACCACAGGAATGTCCATACCGCAGTGTGCGTGGCCCCAGGAATGTTTGGCAGAGTGTCCGCACAAAAGGCCGATTGCTGATGCATCCAGGCCCATTACAGTGCAGATCCAGCAGTGTTGACTCATGCAAGAATCTAAGACCCCAGGCTCTGTGAGTGCAGCAGTGGCAATGGCTTGGTCTGTAAGACCACAGGAGTTTCCACAGCCCAGTTTTAGTGGTGCCATGAGCGTGCACACCCTCAAACTGTGTGACCACGGGGGTGTCCAAACTCCAGTCCGGGTGACCCCACGGGTGTCCACAGCTCAGTTTGGTGTTCTAGGAGTGGTTCTGCCCCAGTCCAGCAACCTCAAGAACATCCACTCCCCAATCTCTGTGACCCCAGAAGTGTCCATACCCAAGTTTTTGCAACAGAAGTAATGTCTAGTTCCCAGTGTATGTGACCCTGGCGATGTCCAAACCCCATAGTCTCTGGCCATAGATGTGTCTACACCCATCTTGATGGCCTCAGGAGGGTATACTCCCCCATCTGTGACCGGGAGACTATCTACTCCCCTGTCAGTGTGCCCACAGGAGTGTGAAACTCCAGTGCCTGTGACCGCTGGTGGGTCCAGATTCCAGTCTGAGTGACTCAGGGGAGGACACATCCCCATCTGTGTGACCAAAAGGGTCTCCACACCCCAGTGTCTGTGACCATGGGGGAGTCAATTCCCTAGTCAGTGTGACCAGAGGAGTGCCCACACCTATCGACATGTCCTGAGAGGTGTCTATACCCCAGTGGGTGTGACCCCAACAGTGTCCACAATGCAGTTTCCTTGACTCCAGAAATGTCCCTGACCCAGTCAGTGTGAGTCTAAAAGTGTCTACACTGAGTCTCTGGGACCCAGGGATGTCTCTTCCATAATCTTTGTGATTCAAAGAGCATTCGTCCCCCAATCTGTGTGACCCAAAGAATATCCACAGCTGGATCTGCGTGACCTCAGCCATGTCCACATCTGAATCCGTGTGACCCACCACATGACCACATCCCAGTCTGTGTGACCCCCTAGAGTCTCCACTGTAACGTGCGACCCCAGGAGTATCTACATCACAATCAGCATGACCCCAGGATTTCTTACTCCCAAATCTAGTGACATCATGAGTGTCTACACCCTCATCTGTGTGGTCCCGGGAGGGTCCGCACCTGAGACTGTGTGACCCTGGGAGGGTCGATACACCAGTTAATGTGAAACCAGGAGTGTACTCTTCCCAGTCAGTGTGACCCCAGGAGGGGTGTGTCTAGAGGAACAGTGACCCGGGCAAAGGGGGAAAGCCTGCGCAAAGGCCCTGAGGCAAGAGCATGTCTGGCACATTTGAGGGACAGTAAGGAGACCAGTGGGGCAGGAGCAGAGTAGCCAACAGGCCGCTGGCAGGAGGTGATGTCAGAGAAGTCCTATAGGGCCTTGTGGGCCAGGAGAGGACTTTGGCTTTTTCTCAGAGAGATGGGGGCCACAGAAGGGCTCCAAGTGCAGGAGGGCCATGGGCTGACTTGGGTTGTAAGAGGATCCCTCTGGCTACTGTGGCGTGGTTCCCCAAATGTTTTTATTTGTGAAAACTCAGAGAACACTAAAAGGGTGAACATTACTGTATGTTCTCTTTTGTAACTCTTTTTATATTTAAATTATAACTTTTTTTAAAAGTGCAATACTTTGGGCATGGTGGCTCACACGTGTAATCCTAGCATTCTGGGAGACTGAGGCTGGTGGATCACTAGAGCTCAGGAGTTCGAGACCAGCCTGAGCAAGAGCGAGACCCCCATTTCTACTAAAGATAGAACAAAATAACTGGGCATGGTGGGTCCCATTAGTCCCAGCTACTCAGGAGGCTGAGGCAGGAGGATCACTTGAGCCCAGGAATTTGAGTTTGCAGTGAGTTGTGATGACGCCACTGCACTCTAGCTGGGGTGACAGAGCAAGACTCTGTCTCAAAAAAAAGTGCAATGCTTTGCAAACAATAAAGAATTCTATGTCTACAAGAGAGGTTGCGGTCGTGCCTGTTGTTACTCCTCCTCTCCACATACTTTCTGCACAGACATGTCTCAGGAATGCACCTGAAGAGAAGGAGGAGCTGTGGCCTTCTGCAGCTGCTCAAGGTAGCACTTCGTTTATTGTCTGCTATGGACTGAACTGTGAATTCAACAAATTCATATGTTGAAGCCCTAGCCCCCAATGTGACTGTATTTGGAGGCAGGGTCTTTAAGGAGGTAATTAAGGTTAAATGAGGCCATAAGGGTGAGGCCCTAATCCAAAAGGACTGGTGTCAACATAAAAGGAGGAAGAGACACAGAGCTCCCTCTCTGTCCCCTCATGCACACGTGGAGGAAAGGCCATGTGAGGACACAAAAAGAAGGTGGCCGTCTACAAGCCAGGAAAAGAGGTTTCATGAGAAACCAACCCTACCAGCACCTTGACCTTGCACTTCCAGCCTCCAGAACTGTGAGGAAATAAATGTCTGTTGTTTAAGCCCCCCAGTCTGTGGTATTTTGTTAATGTATTAGTTGCCCAAGCAACTAACACATTGCCTCTCAGGTTCAGGGCTGATTTCAGGAGACTCATCTTGACCACGTGTGAGGAGACCAGGTGCTCAAGTGAAGGAAGGAGAATTCGGCACATCCTCCATGTCTAATTGAAGAGGGCTGTGGAGCCGAGGGAGGGGTGAGTGGCCCAGAAAAAGCCAGAGATGAGAGCCACAGCACTCCGCAGGTTCTGGGAACTGTGTCCATGGAACATTCTCAGCCACATTGCAAGATGAGTAATAATTACTTGGGAAGCTTTCCAGAAATGCCTCAAGTCTTCCTCTAATGCTCTACTCACACCTGGTTCATGTAAGGTTGTTCTCCCACAGAACACATATGCAGATTCAGAGCCATTGATGCCTTGGCTCAGAAGAATAAGTGTAATGGTGTAATTTCAGGCTAGTGGCAGCCCAACGGAAGGGGCAAGTGTCTAAGTCTCTCTAGGTGACACAGGGGCTGGAGAAAGCTGGAATGAATCATGGGTCACAGCCCATGACTCACAGAAAGTTCTGCCAGATGCAGGGGCTGGGAGCCATTACCAGCCAGGCAGGGTTGGTGGATAAAATCCTCAAAGGATAATTGGGTGTGCATGCCTGCACACAGGTGTGCACACATACCAGCATGTGTGAAGTTATGTACATGCGTGCATGGTGTGCTTATGCCTGTGTGTGCACATTTACAATGCTTTTTTGCATGCATGCATACATGCTACATGTGTGTGTATTCATGCTTTGCTGTTTTGAATGTTGGTGTGATTATAAGCACATGTGTGCAACACAAATTCAAGCGTGCACACTTATGGAGATGCTAGGGTGCAGCAGGTATGTGGGGACCTGTACCCTGACAAGGGTATTTGTGAAAAGCAATTGTACATGTGCATGAGGATGTGCTCATGTGTAAGATTCCACGTGCAAACCCCTATGGCCATGGATGTTAGCCTGAGCGTTCGTGTCTGTGTGTATATGCCTGTACATGTGTATGCCACATACGTGGCTGTGTGTGAGTGCATAGGTACAGGGGAGCCCATTGGCACAGACTAATGTGTCTAGTGTCATGCATGCATACCCCTGGGTGCCTGTGCACATGCAAGTGTGAATGAACAGGTGCACACATGAGCCTGGGCCTGGATGTCCATACAGGAATTTCCATTGGTCTGGGCACCCGTGAATGCACGTGTGTGTGTACAAGTGGCCAGGAGCCTAGAACTCTGGGCACCATGTGTGTGTGCACAAGTGCAGGTGTGCCCATGGACTTGGCCCCGGGTGTCTGTGTACATGTACCCCTGCGTGCCCACAGATGTGTGTGTGTGCATGGATGCATATTTGTCCGTGGGCCTGGGTCTGGGTATTTGTGCACATATACCCTGTGTCTGTGTGGATGTGATCAAGTGGGCCCATGGACACGCCTCAGTATCTATGCATGGGTACCTCTGGGTGCCCATTCATGTGTGTGTACATGGTTTCAGGTGAGTCTGGGCATGCGTGTACATGTCCCCAGGAGCCCATGTATGGGTATGCTAATGTGTTCAGCTGTGCCAGTGGGCTTGGGCCTTGGTGTCTATGTATGTGTACCCTTGGGGGGCCACTGTGGGATTTGTGCATGAATATGTGACCCTGTGTGGGGCATGGGTGTGCAGATTCACTTCCACCTACACCTGGCTGGGGATTGTAAGGGAAACCAAGGAATGTGCTTCCTCTAGGAATCCAGGTTTGGGCGGAGCCAAGGGAGTGAAATTCGGGACTGTTTTACTTGTCTCAAACCTTGTCACTTGGGACAAAGCTAGAGCTTTGAAAATACCCCTTCCTTCCTTCAAACCCCTCCTCCTGAGTTGAGCTCTGCACTGAGCTCTGTGGCAACCCAGAGACAATGTGGCCAGACTCCAGAGGGCCGGGAAGATGAGCAATGCTTGTAAGCCACCATGACAGGAAGCCACTGGGAGCAGGGAAGAGAGACTTGTGCCTGGAGACTCAGGGGAGGCTTCCTAGAGTGTGAGGTAGGAAGATGCAGTGAAGGGCATGGCACTGGGGAGAACCTGGACCTGCAGGGGTCGGGTAGGAGGACAGATGGCAAACAAGGGACACTCAGAAGCAAGGGCCTGAGGACGGGGAAGCAATGTCTGTTCAGCCAGGAAGCTGTGTCTGGCTGTCTCACTTGTAGAAGAGAAAGCGCCCAGGCCTCAGAGGGGCCCAGAGACAAATGAAGGTGTGTGGGGGTGTGTGAGGGTGTGTGTGAGGGTGTGTCAGGGTGCGGGGGGTGTGTGAGGGTGTGTGGGGGTATGTAGGGTGTGTGAGGGTGTGTCGGTGTGTGGTTGTGTGTGGGTGTGTGCGGGTGTGTGTGGGGGT
>CAUYSK010019596.1:0-58212 GCA_963575035.1 Avahi laniger | reverse complement strand
GTGGATTAATAAACTGTGGTATATGTATACCATGGAGTACTATTCAGCTTTAAGAAACAATGGTGACATAGCACCTCTTATATACTCCTGGAAAGGGCTGGAACACATTCTACTAAGCGAGGTATCCCAAGAATGGAAAGACAAGCACCACATGTACTCACCATCAAATTGGTATTAACTGATCAACACATAAGTGTATATAAAAGAATAACATCTATTGGATGTTGGGCAGGGGGGAGGGGAGAGGAGGGAGGAGGGGACGGGTATATGTGTACACAAAGAGTGCAATGCGCACCACGCAATGGGATGGACATATTTGAAACTTGGACTGAGGGGGGGAGGGGGGCAAGGGCAACACACGTAACCTAAGCATCTGTACCCCCATATTATGCTGAAATAAAAAAAAAAAAACAGTCTTCCTCTTCCCAAAGGTGGGAAATCCAGAGCCTCGTCCAATGATTGCATTCTGCTTCAAGTCAAGAATGTTTCAATAATAGATATCAGCAAATCCTGTCAACTCCACTTTCAAAATACTTCTAGGATTTGATCACTTCTTACCACTTTAACTCTGTAAACTTTATCCAAGGAACCATCATCTCTCACTAGTACTATTTAACAGGTCCCCCATTTCTACTCTTGTCTTCAACAGTCTATTCTCAAACAGCGGCCAGAGCTCAAAATCCACCCATGTCTCCTACGGTACCCTGGGTAGATGTCATTGCAATGGTTTTACATAACCTGGCCCTCACTTCCTCCGCTCTTCCCCTCGCTCACAGTGCTTCAGCCATGCTGTCCTCCTTGTGTTAAACACACCAGGTAAACCCTTGCCTCAGAGCACAGGCCCTTTGGAACTTGCTCTTCTCTCAGCCACTCTATCCCCATGACTTGTCCCTGCACTTTCTTCTGTTCCTCTTTCACCAACCTACCTAGTTATCAGCCACATCCCTAGCAGTTAGCACCCTCCAGGATATCATGCATGCACTTGCTTGTCATCTGTCTTCCCCCCTAGAATGTGAGCTCTCTGAGGATAAGGATATCCATTTTTCTCATTGATGTATTCCCAGCAACTAGAAGAGTATCAAAGTAAATTCACAGATACTTGTCAAATGAGTGAAGTGCTTTCTTTTTTGATCAGTCCAGAGGTAGCTCCTCATAGCCCAAGACCCAAATGCTTACCAATCGACATACAGCAGTATAGAACAAACATGTAGCTTTAATTTTAAAAATCCTATTTAGAGAAGGAGAAACCACACCCAGAAGTGCCAACCCACAGCATCCCCTGAAGCGTGTACTTCCTGACCTGGCAGTGGAGGGTTTTCTTGGTCCTGCTTTCTGGAAGAATTCCTTGTCCACTGTCCTACTTCCTCCAGAGACAGGAGCACTGGGAGGAGATTCCTCCTGGGGAACAGACAGCTTATTGCACTTTCCGTTGGCACCTTGGGCCCTGGAAATTGCTTCTATGTTGGAGCAACCATGGGCCATTATTTGCCTGGACTTAAGTTTCTCTGGAGATACAACTCCCTTAAAACCCTAGAAGGATTTCTAGCTCTTGCAGTTTACTAACTTGTCAGACCTTGTTGGGTTATAGTCCTTCAATCCAGACTTGGAACCTGGAGGTTACTGCCTTTTAGCAATAGACCTCTTGCCCTTCCTACCCCCAGCCCTCAGCTGGATGGCCTTCAACCTGGCCTCAGACAGCCACTGTACAAAGATGTTGAAAAACAATAGGCTTGAGTTTGGAGGCACAGTTCACCTGCCTCTTACCCCAGTCTTATCCCATTGGATGGCTCTTTGCACTGGAGCAATGTCTCCTTTGCCCTCTGGGGAGTGCAGGAACAGGATCCTCTAGGGGAGGAGGGGAGGTGGGAGGATGGGATGTTGGGCTTCTCCCAGTTCCCATACTTACCCCCATCTCTATGTTTCCAACCAGTGGTGCACGGGTAAACATTTGACAATCAGCTCTTCAGGAGAAAAACAAAAATCCCTAATACATAGCATTTTCTGATTTATCCGGAGTAAATACTTCCACCATGGCCTGTGTGAAGTTCGCAGTGTGGCAGAACTGAGGCAGAATGGGGCACAGATGTGCATTGCCAACTTGAGCCAGTGTGAGCTGGCTCCAGCACACCACTGCTTCCAGCTCCCCTGCCTTTTCTCCACCATTATTAGCTTGGTGTAGAAATCTTGGGTTCCTGGCCACAGACAGAACAGGCCTCCCATTCTGCTTTCATATGGGCCAGTTTAGGCAATGTTTGTTTCTTTGTGTGACTTTACTAAGCCTGTAAAATTATCCCACACCTTTCCAATTCTAGAGTTTTCTATCAAGGCCCTTAAACTCCTGCTGCAGGAGGCAGGTGGGTCCAGTATTCAGATGCAACAGGCTATAGTTAGCAAGCATAATAGAAATTTCCAGATTTTGATCTGGGGATAGAAAAGTCTTAGTGTCCTATACCCTGCCTGAGTTTGGCCAAATCCGCATCTTAGAATCTGCTAACAGTAGCACCCATCTCTAAGTATCAATTTCTGTGTCAGTCAGAGTTACTTGGTTACAAGCAACAGAAACCAATTCTAGCATAAAAGGAATTTACTGGAAGGTTATGGGGAAGTTCACAGAATGGAAGAAAATGCCAAACAACCATGGAGGACAGTAGCCAAGGCTGGGCAGGTTTCTAGGCAGCAGGCATTAATAGACAATTTCTTCTGGGGGCGGGGGGAGCAGGGAGCAGAACAAATCAGATCCATCTTGTTTCTCTGTTGGTGTCCAGTCAGGATTCAACTTCCAGGGAGAGAACATCTGATTGGCCCAGCTCCAGTAAAGGAAGAGAGGGGCTTTTAGATCAATAGCTCCAAGGAGAACGCATGCAATTACCTCCTCCCACCAACAGCCCTCCCCCAAAAAAGAAGTTAAGGCACTGTTACCAAAGGAGGAAGGAAGCTGGGTAGGCAAAAACTACCTGTAAGTGTTACAAGTTGCAGGTTGGATTTGTGTTTCATAAAGATCCTTCTGGAACAGTGACAAATTACTTAACTTGGGGGCAGGGAGATTAGGTAGTGGATTGTGCCCAGTGGGGACCTGAACTATGGATGTTTTAGTCTCTCAAGCAAATTGACTAAAAGTCACCAAGCCTGCTCTGTAGGACACCAATGACCTGGACTAGGGTGCTTGCTCCCACCTTCATCCATGGTGAGAGGGCAGAGCACTTTTCCTCCAGATAAATGTTCCTTAGGGCCCAAATATCAGCAATGAACTCTGGCTCCAGAAGATCATTCATATGTTCCCTGAAGTAGAAATATGTTTGAAGTGTGTCCTCCTGAGGAGTCCAAATGAATCATCACCCCAGTAAGTTCAGGTAGAAAAAGGCAGGATTTGTCTGTGGGCATCGAATATGCCTAAGAAAGTTGATGTCTACTGTTGATCTTTTAAAACACCACCTCTGACAACAGAATTTGGTCAATATGATTCACTGTACAAAGATAACAAATTCTGAAGTGGTATACATGAATAAGGTTCATTTTTTTCCTAACCAGAACTGAGTTAATTGATTATTAGAAATGTAGCTGCTCCTGCTTCCTGCTTCCAGATTTAATTGCATTAGAAAGCAATTTAAAGGCATGTGCGTATGTGCGCCTGTTGAATAACAATGTTTCTTGTGGCTAGAACAGGGATCCCCAGAAGCACTTAGAAGCTGAAGATGTCTGCAAATGGTCCACTCAGAAACACTCCAACGCATCAGCTCAGCAATATGGCGTTCTGGACCAGCTCCGAATGAGAGGGTAGAAGGTCCCAATTTGATTCCTTCTGTTGCTCATGTCACGGCTTCTTTGTCTACACAATGGGAGAAAAGATTTCTGCCCTTCCAAACCCACCAAAGAGGTTCAAAGGGAATAAAAATGCCTTGTAAGGTTTAAAGGAGAAAAAGAGCTCTGTGAGGGGTTATTATGTTGAAACCATTACGAAATTCTTCAGCAGATATAGAATGTGCAAGTGAATGCTTAACTCCCAGAGCTTCCTCCTAATGGAGTAGAACAGCAGAGCCTCCAAAACACCAGCCCTCTCCCTGACAAAGAGAACAAAGGGCTGGAGTCCTCCCTATAATACTCCCTCTCTGAAAACATTCTCTTTCCTCCACTTCCTCTCTTTCTCCCTCTCTGAATACCTCTTCCTCTGGCCATCCTTAAAGTCAGCACTCCCTAGAGTTCAAAGTCACCCCTCCTCACCAAGTCTCTCCCTTGGCTCCAACACCTCCTGCTTATGTCTACCTGAGTGTCCCCAAATCACTATAATTCACTCCTCTTTCCCCTAACTAGCCTCCAGAACCCCCTGCCCCTTTTCAGGGTACCATTTGCCTCCCAATCCACCCAGTCTGGATGCTCAGAGTCACCCATGACTGCTGCCTTTCCACACACTCCATCTGTAGCTAGGTTCTGTAGTCTCTACCTCAAACTCAACCTCTCACCATCCATATTTTCACTGCTCCGACTCAGGGTCTTGCCTTCTCTCTGCATTACTGTGATTACTTCCCCCAAACTCTCTGAAATATTAAATTTACTGCCTAGAAATGTATTGAGCCTCACTACCTCCACCAGGGCCCAGTGACGTGGTAATTCCCATCACTCTGTCCACGACCCATGGTAGCAGAAAAGGTATGCCCACTCCACCCACAATCAAGCTTGCTTCTAGCTGACCCTAAACTTCTCCAAACAAGAAGATGATGCCAGCACTTGTTTGCTGCCCACATGGGGTTGCCTTGCGGCTCATGCAGAGTTGGCCAGCCATGGCTCCATGTTGCCTCCACCCCTTGTGATAAGCCACTGACTCCCATCAACTTCTCCCCCATAGTATTTAGAGAGGAACACTTGCAGGCCAACCATCTATTGCTTTTATTATAACTTCTAAGCATCCTCATGCTAAGAGATGCTCTCTATGCCCATAAGGAAGCTAAAAAGAGAGAAAATTTGAGAGTCCATCCCACCACAATATGCACCACACAGCGGGCAATGCTGCTGCCTCAGCCCCAACGAGTAGAGGGGTGTTGGGTGGGTAACACTGTTTTCATCTCAACACACGCAGGCTCCTCCCTGGACATGCCCAGCACTTTGGTAATTGGGATAGAGGGTAGCTCCTCCAAAACTCACTGTGGGAGGCCACGCTTGAATCCTACTATTCCAATTCTATAGCAGGTGCTATTGGTGCCCCATGCCACACCCCTTGCCTCATCTGACTTTGTGTGCAACTCTGCAGCTTTTCTGCCTC
This sequence comes from Avahi laniger, assembly GCA_963575035.1. NCBI lineage: Eukaryota > Metazoa > Chordata > Mammalia > Primates > Indriidae > Avahi > Avahi laniger. The sequence continues at coordinate 52,958 of CAUYSK010019596.1, read as the reverse complement.
AAAACTTTCTCCAAAGTCACTGGGCTTTTCTCCACACAGGCACAGCATCCCAGAAGTGCAGGGGCATGGTGGGGTGTTGACACTCTCGAGGACAATCCTCAACAATGGAGGACGAATGTTGAAAGATAAACACCTTAGCCTCCTTAGACGGACAGCTCTGAGCTCCTCAGAGAATCCCCAGCATGTTTGAGCCCTAGTTGTAGGGCCAGGTTCTCATGAACCTGAGAGTGAGTGCCTCCTTACTTCCGTACCCTAGGCAATTCCCTTGGTTTCCCGCAGTTGCTGCCCTGTCCAGTTACACAGCAGTACCTAGCTTTTATTGGAGTTTTCTCCTTTCCTTGCTAATGCTCCCTGCTCCTTCACTTTTGCTTCCTAGAATAACCTCCCAAATAAACTCCCTGCCCCCAAATCCTTGTCTCAGCTCCTGCTTTGTGGGAACCCAAATTAAGACAACCTCCTGCCCCCAGACATCTTCCTGTTTGGAATGAGGAAACCACTTTCCCACTGTCCACATCCCCATCTCCCCACTCGCAGGCTTGCAGTGGATGGCTCTTGGATAACGGAAATCTCGTCCTTTAGGTTATGGGAGGTGTCAAAAGGTCTCGCCCAGAAGTAATATTGTCCATCTAGCTGCGTGCCTCTGACTGAGGAGATGGGTGAAGTTGTTCTCTACATTCTCTCAAAGAACTACTGAAGACTTTGATTTTGGTCTTAACTTCCCTGCAATCAAGTGAATCCCCACCTCCCCTCTCAACTCTTCTTTGTGGAATAAAAGGTTAATTACAAGCTCAGATTCTACCTTCTCACTGCATATCATAAACTGAGAAGATTCCCAAAAAGTCCATAACCATCTATGGTCCCTTTTTCCATTAGTTTATTGTACTGGACTACTTTGGAATTCACAGTGCACAAAAAGACTCTCTAAATTGGGACATTACCCAGAAGTTGTCATGGTTCCTTTTCCAGACACACAATCTTATGCTAAGTTGCTGTGGCCTTAACAAGTAGCTCAGCTTGTGCCACTCAGGGCAGTAGAGGACAATGGGAGAAACTCTCTGGCTTCCACCTTGTTGTCCACCACATAAAAAAAGTCAGTGGACAGTTAAGGCTCTCTCTTAAACACCAAAAAATAAAGGGTTAAACTGGCGGCTTCATTCCAGTGGCATCATGTGTATGGACTCTGAGGTCCACCTTCCCCACTCACTGTCCCTGTTTTGGACAGAGCCTCTACAGTATTTCACTAATCTTTAAATATCTCTAGATGAGGATCTCCTTGAGGGTGATAGAGAGCATTTCTAGGTGTCATTATCCTGCCAGTTTAAACATTTCCTATAGCAACCAGTTCTCAAAATCCCTTCCTGGATCATTCTTGTACAAAGTCTTAGACCAAGATGATCTTCTCACACAACACCTTGCTGTGGTGGGACGAGGACTACTATGTCAGTTCAGATCCTCCAAGAGCCAATGTCATGTAAAAATGATACGTGCAAGAGATTCATTGGGGGAGACATTTATAAAGAATAAAAGTGGTGGGAACAGGAGTCTGCAGGGGGAGCCTCAGACTGTGGTGCGGGTCTGACACCTGCGCAAAGAGAGAAGGAAAGAAGCAGGATTAGGTAGGAAAAGCCTCATTCTGCAGTGTGGCTAGCTATGAGAAAGTCTCAGACAGATTGGTGGGGAGCCCCAGAATATGGATGCCTAGTGGAGGAGTCTTTGTTTGGCAAGAATGACTCAGTTCTATTACCCTGACTGTCTTTGGGCATTGGTGGGAGCAGTACGGGAAAAACATGGCTTCTGCATGAACATCACAGCAGATCCTGAAGGTGCCACAGGTGGAGACCATCAGAGCAGATGTTCAGCAATCCATTGTCTGAGGATCCTTAGTTATCGTGGACCAGAAAAGCTATTTTCTAATTGCATCTAGAAATACCCCTTCCCTGAGTGCTCATGGTCATCATGGATTGCCCTCAGTCTGTGAAGCATTGTTTCTGAAACACAGCCCTGATCCAAAACACAGCCCTGATCCAAGACCTCTCACACAATAATTTTGACCTTCTGAAATCAGTGCTTCACAAGGAGCCTTCTCTCTTCCCTCCTGCAAGAATTGTGCTTTCTCCTCTAATACTGTCTACCAAGGTGGCGTCTAGGGTGAAGCAAACAGGGTGCCCTGAACACAAAATTTAAGGAGGCACTCACTCTCAAGTGCTGATGCTGCACTTGCATGAGCCTGAGAGTTAATGCCTTCTTACGTTTTGCACCCTGGAGTTTTGCTTGCTTCACCCTGGTTCTGGCTCCCAATCCACTGCACCCAATCCACTAATGAATCCTGCAGTATCATCAGCAGTAACGGCCTAAGGTTATTCCCTACCATTCATTAATGCCATAGCCAGAGGCTCACTATGCCCATCACTATTCCTGTTGTTGGTCCCAGAATAATTCGTCCAACACCCACTCAGCTTTTGGTCTCTTTAAATTCAATGATCATTTTCTTCCTTCCTTGGCTAATGCTCCCTGCTCCTTCACTTTTGCTTCCTGGAATAATCTCCCAAATAAACTCCCTGACCCCAAATCCTTGTCTTAGCTCCTGCTTTGTGGGAACCCAAATTAAGACAATCCCCTGCCCCCAGACATCTTCCTGCTCCAATGTACTCACCCTACTATTGCCTCCTAAATAATTCCCCAAAGGCTTTAGATCTTCTACCCTTTGACTTTCCCTCACCCGTGTGTTCTCCCCTTACCCACTTTGATGCCATGGTCTATCTTTATAATCCTATGTTTACAAATGCTTTAGTCCTTTGCCACTCTCTCCCTGTATCCTACATGGCTGGTAAAACCTCGAACTACTCCATTTAAGTCCAACTTTCTTCCATCTCTTCTGCTCCAGACAGTTGAAAGTTGCTGGTCTTGCTTCAATCTCATGACCACAAACCTTAGATGGACTCTAAACCCTGCCCAGTGATCCTATTGCATTTCCCTAAATGACATTTTAGTGCCTCTCCCTTTTTCCTCAAACTTCCAACCCTTTCCTCCTCTCTGCCTTCTTTGCTCCTTCATCCTTCAGTCTATGCTCCCAACTCTTACTCCTGCATTCAATGATGTGACTTCATTTGTGTCATTCACTATCCCCTTAAATTTTGTTCAGGATGGAAGTTGTAACACACTTCTCAATGAAATCTTGATTGTCCCTTACCTTTTCTGATTACTCTTACATAATAAGGTTATTGGTCCCTTAAGTCACAAAATACAGCCCTGATTTGGTACATAGAATGTTGGTCCTATGTAATAGCCAAAGCTTTCAACTTCATTCAAAGTTTGGGTTACTTCTCCTCCCTCAAACTGGGGTTGTCTTCCTGGGCAGGGGATGCGGATTGTGTCTCTCTCACTTGCCTTCTCCCTCTCTCCCAGATGCTGTCTCTGATCCCTACAGGGTTTGGAGGTTGAAGAGAGAAGGGAACTAATAAATTCTTACCACCTATCCCTGCAGTGAGTTGACTTCCTATTCTCCGAGCCTGGCCAATGTTTACAGATAACTCTCTGGGGGCTTTTATGAGTTTACCTTAAAGTTCCCCTTCCTGGGTATCTCTCACCTGCAGTTCCTTCCTTTGGAGTAATATCCCCTCCTCCAGCTTATCTGCCCATTTGCTTCCTTCCACAGCCCTGAGAAACCCTAAGGTGGTCCCCACTGCAGGTTCTTTCTCCCAAGGTCCCCTCTGAGGGGTCTTGTTAGATGATCTCTCTCTCTCTCTCTCTCTCTCTCTCTCTCTCTCTCTCTCTCTCTCTCTCTCTCATAACCCACATTTGATGTATGGGTCCTTTACTTGACAAAGTCTAGGAGGGTCCGTCTATCCCGACACAGCCACCCATCTTTCAACTTCTATGCCAAAAGTTAGCCAGTCTTTAGCTGTTTCCTGCTCCAGGAATGAGAAATGTCAACCACAGCATCTCCCATCCTCAAGGGTCACAGAGTAGGCCTGTTGAAATCCTCCTCCAGAGGCTCAGATATAATACAGACACCCCACCATGAACGCCACAGATCCAGGATCTGCCCACTGTGGGCTTTGGGTAAACTATCTAACCTCTCTGTGCCTCACCTTCCTCATCTGCAAAAAGGGATAGTGGCTGTCCCTACCTCATAGTACTGCCATGAATATTAAGTGACTGGGTCACAGACTTGGAGATCTGGGCCTGGAGCACTGTACCTGCTTAACAAATGTTCTCCATCACATTTGCCTCAGATCTCTTCTTTTATTCTTAAAAGAATTCAGATATTAAAGCCCAGCTGAGGCCGGGCGCGGTGGCTCACACCTGTAATCCTAGCTCTCTGGGAGGCTGAGGCGGGCGTATTATTTGAGCTCAGGAGTTCGAAACCAGCGTGAGCAAGAGCGAGACCCCGTCTCTACTAAAAATAGAAAGAAATTAACTGGACAACTAAAAATACATAGAAAAAATTAGCCGGGCATGGTGGTGCATGCCTGTAGTCCCAGCTACTGGGGAGGCTGAGGCAGAAGGATTGCTTGAGCCCAGGAGCTTGAGGTTGTTGTGAGCTAAGATGACGCCATGGCACTCTAGCCCAGGCAGCACAGTGAGACTTTGTTTCAAAAAAAAAAAAAAAAGCCCAGCTGAGGTGCCCTTGTATCCCTTTCCAGTTCAACTCTCGTTCCTCCGAGAAAACAGGCAACCATTAACATGAATTTAGAGCCTGTATATTCTTGCAAGGCTTTTATATTTACATCATGTAAATGTATCTAATGAATAATATATGATATCTTTGGTATTTTATAGAATTTGCATAAATGGCATAATATTTCATGTATCTTTCTACAACTTACCTTATTATTCAACATTTTTTTAGCTCATTCATTTTAAACTGTAAACTACTTTCATCCTTTGACTATACCACAATTAATTAGCCATTTTCAGTTGATGAACATTTACGTTATTTTCAATTTTTATTATTGAAAACAGTGCTGATTAGAGCAATCTTATAAATACTTGCTTGTGTGTCTATGTGAAAGTTTCTCTGGGGTACATACTTCAAGTTTTTCTATAGTAACTGCTGTGCGTCAAGGTTTGAATATGCTCTAAAGCAGTCAAACCAAATTATACCAGTAGCTTGGAATACTCCTGCTTACCCACATTGTTATCCACACCAGATGTCAGAAATTTTAATTTTTATTAATATGATGAAATGGTAACTTATCTTTATTTTGTACTTATTGAAATAACTCTCTTAGATTTATTTATGTGTGGATTATATATCACTTCTATGTATACATGTAAAAGAGTATGCAAGCAAAACTAATTAATAATTTAAGGTATTCGTAAAACTTCTTCACAAAGTCTAACTATTCTTAATAACTTTTTTCCCACAAATCAGGCAGACCCCAGAATCAGAACAGATTCAGAGTGACTCTGGGCTGCCATATGGTCTGATAACATTTATGGACAGAAAAAGGAAAGTGACATACAGAAACAGCTGGATTGATTACAGTTCAGAATGTGCCTTACTTGAACACAATTTGGACAGCTGGCTGCCTATGATTGGCCAAAACTCTGTGATTGCTACAAGAGCAGGTTATAGTCTGTTTACATATCTGGTTAGTTCACAATGTACAGAAAAACCTTTAGGCTGAACTTAATATATGTAAGAAGGCAGTTCTAAGCTAAACTTAATTTAACAATTCCCGCCTTTTGGTCAACCTCTCAAAATTTGGTCAACCTCAAAGTTGAGAGGTTGACCAAAACTTTAAGCATTGACATCACTCTGTCACCCTGTAAATGGACTTATTTGGTCTCAAATCCCACTGAGAAATGCAGAATCATGGGTTTTTATAATGTGGAAACCAGGAAACAGGATAATAGCAAAAAACTGGTTACTTCAGGTTATTTTTTGTAAAAGTTAGAGCAGAGGGAACTTCCTTGTTACGCTGGAATCTCCTGTTTTCAGGAGAAAAAAAAACTGGTCTGTTTTGGGATCTAGATGCTTCCTTAAAGTTTCAGTTTGATTACATGGCACTTAGCATGAGTGACTCCATTTCGGTTTAGTCTGTTGGGGCTTAGCACACAAGCTCAGTCCAAAGCAATGACTCCCATAATTTTATTTAACAATTTCTCCCTTTTGGTCACACTCTCTAAAGGATTTAGCACTATTCCCAGTTACCGTATTTTGGGTTTTTGGTCTCAGCACATCATCCATGAGTCATGATGTCCTAACGATCACACATTTCTTTGAATTTTGTTATTCCAGCTGAAGAGAGACCATTTGACATTCTACAGATGGCTGCATGCAAACATTTGAAACCTTTGAGAGAATACAGTGCACCCAGGAGACTACTCTTATGACTATCAGGAGGGTAATACCAAGAGTTCGGAGTATGCTTCTTAGCCAGGTCCCCATGAACCAATACAATTAAAATCAAATAGATCAAAGAATGAGCCAGAAAAAGAATCTATTCATTTTAACCAAGAAGCCTGTTCATTAATCCCCTGCAAGAAGTGTCAGCAATTACAGATTCTTCCTTATTCAGCCAGTAGGTAATCTAGAGCAATTCTATTGTCTAGTACAACTTTGTCTAGTCTGTCCTGCAACCATAGCCTTTGCAGTAGAATCTGCTATAGAACCTATTATGAGGAATTAATTTCTGATCATTGCCTCATTTATATTTATTCCAAGCCATAGGAAGAGGGATCTAACAAATGATGCCCATCCAGAAGGGTGAAGGCCTCCTGGCAATGTTCTCTTTAACCAGTGATGGAGGTTAAGAGGAATGGACCAATGTTCTGTTTCTAACTGATTATGGAGCAACAAATGTGCCCTTAAAATTCCTAGCCCACATTACCCTTTCATCTTCCATCCATCAAGGCATAAATCTGCCCATGTATTAATATAAGGTTGGCTTTAAAATCCTCTAAAAATAAAATAATATCTCATGGGTGCACACAAGGACCCTTTTCCAGTTGTATTGTTGTTCATAGAGGCACAAGCAAGGAAAAATTAACAGAAGTAAAAATTTCATGATGGCAAAGAAGTCTTGATCTGCAATCTTGGGAAAACTGTCCACATCTAGGATGCCATTTGTTTCAGGGAGAAACTTCTCTGGTTAGCTTTACCTTGAGGTCTCCAATGGGTATACATATCCAAGAGTTTAGAGGGGCCCTTCCGAGTTGTGAGATTATGGATCCAAGGTGAAAGATCCCAAAGTTTTGCTGCAGTGTGGGTGACAAGGACAGTCTTTCTCTGATATTGTTTTCAGAAGACCCAATCTCTGGGTTCTAGATTGTGAAGGGTTTGATTGTCTTTAGTTGGTGGATCATGCAAAGCTTCCTTTACCTGATGAAAATACACTTTGGCATAATGCATTAAAGCCTTGCAGATGATATATGGAGTTCCATTATGAGGAACATAGGTCCTTCAGTGACTATTTCATAAGGGATCACCTTATGTTTTCCATTGTGTGGGTCTGATTGTCATTAATCTGCAATATCTTTCACGAAAACAATCCAATCAGTTACCTTTGCCTAATGTTATTATATCCGTAACACCTTATTTAACTATTTTACAACTTTGTCCAGTAAAACAAGTACCTCTATTTCTGGAGATTTTCCCATGAGGGAAAAATTTTCTAATAACTGTTGCCCGCTGTTATACCATTGGCCTTCTTGCATACATGGGAAAGTGTCTATAGAACTAGAAAACATGCATTGAAAATGGCAATTGAATAAAATCCTTCCATAAGTGTTCAAATCTCCCATCAGGTAGCAGAAATGTACCTGAAGTTTTGATTGTCTTCCCAGAATTACAGGTTTGACAAACATTGGTTATAAACCATTTTAGCAATTTATAACAGTTACCATGCCTGTCAAATTTGATATAATTTGGATCATTTTATCTCTTCCATGATGAGTCATGGAGTGCAGAGGTTTTAATAACAGAAGCTTTAAGGACTCAGGAAGGAACAGGCAGCCATCCAGGCTGTCCGTGAGTCCACACTTAACATTGGATTTATTTCCTCTTAAATACCAATTTTTTTTCTCCAATTGAGGTACATAGTGCTGTATATTAAATGGGTTATCATAGGTAATTTAACTTGGACCATGGGGTTAATTCGAATTGCATATCTTAACAATTTCAGTACTGGCTGATTTAGCATTAAAATCTGACAAAATATTTCCTTGATATTCAGTTAGTTTCTTTCCTGCTAGGGTTAGCAGTTTCATAAACCAGTCAGTCTCTTCATTAGAGTTCTGTAAATTCTTACCCAATCCATGTGATATAATCCTAAAGTTATCAGAAACTTACATTCAAGAGTGCTTGTCAGGATCCTCTCTCTCCTTTCAATGACCTCCTTGAATATACAATACTTTAGGATTGTAATTGCTTACAAAGAGATTTCAGAGAAAGCAATTAACTGTGGAAACAAAACTTAAAATGGTCATAGTTAAAGACACAATTGACAAGGAAATTTGGTTATTTCTGTGATAGTAATTTAGCATCCTAACCACAATTACAAGTGATAACATATACAAAGACATCAGAATTTTAGGAATTTCATACCACTTGAAATATATGTTAATAATATATCTATAAAAATATAACTTGAAGAAGGTTAAATAACATTTCTTATTTGACAATTCTTCCCATATAATTTGACATATCAAATATATCTGATTATTATCTCTCTTTTGGATGTGCAGGGGCACTTTGGAACATCTCAAAGCTAGGTTCTGGTCAAAAAAACTTAATTTAGAATTTGAAATTTGATTTGGAGAAGCCTGTCAAATACATTGAAAGTTTAAAACACTTAATCAAAATAGTATCACAGGTCACTGAAATAATAGTTATTCATTTAGCCAAAATGATAATTAAAGGGTTTTAAAAAGCAAAAACCTTTGACAGAGAGTGTTAACAGACTAGTCGTCCCTCCTCCGATAGATGTGGGAGTGTAAAATTGAGAGTGGGGAATATGTAACAGGGAATGGCCTGGGGAAAAAATGGCAAAAATATTTTCTGTCTCTTTGAAACTTCCCCACTCTTTTTCAGAACTGAAACCTGTATCCCTGCCTCAGGCCAGGAGGAGCAGGGAGAAGGTCTTTTGTTCTTATCCCAGGTGACACTAGCCCCCCAGGTGGGCGGCTGGTGGAGAGATGGGATAATTAAAATAGGTAACCACAATAGCCTAGAACCCAGGGGTCCTCCCTTTAAAAGCTCTGTATTTCTACCTATATTCAGGAAATTTATTTTGAGATGAGGTCTGCCATTTTTCCTTCTTTGCTGGCAAAGTAATCTCTTTCCTCCTCCCCAAAACATTTGTCCCCCTTCTTCTGATTTGGCCTCCTGGACAAAAGCCAGAATTTTCGGTAACAAGAGGAGAATCACTTGTTTAAACAGCTTGATTCCATATTTTGGCTATTGTGAATAGTGCTTCAATAAACAAGGGAATGCAGATATCTCTTTGGTATATTGATTTCTTTTGAATATATACCCAGTAGTGGAATTGCTGGATCATATGGTAGTTCTATTTTAGTTCTTTGAGGAAACTCTATACTGTTCTCCGTAGTGGCTGTACTAATTTACATTCTCACCAACAGTATATGAGTGTTCCCCTTCCTCCACATCCTCACCAACGTCTATTTTTCCCTATCTTTTTGATAAAAGCCATTTTATCTAAGGTGAGATATATCTTATTGTGGTTTTGATTTGCATTTCCCTGATGATTAGTGATGTTGAACATTTGTCATATACATGTTGGCCATTTGTATGTCTTCTTTTGAGAAATGTCTATTCAGATCTTTTATTCATTTTTTAATCAAATTATTTGGTTTTTTGTTATTGAGTTGTTTCAGCTCTTTATATACTCTGGTTATTAATCCCTTGTCAGATGGATAGTTTGCAATATTTTCTCTCATTCTGTGGGTTGTCCCTTCACTTTATTGTTTACTGTGCAGAAGCTTTTCAGCTTGATGTAATCCCATTTGTCTATTTTTGCTTTTGTTGCCAGTGCTTTTGAGGTCTTACATAAAAAAATCGTTGCCCAGACCAACGTCCTGAAGCATTTCTCCAATATTCTCTTCTGTTAGTTTCATAGTTTCAGGTCTTAAATCTAAGTCTTTAATCCGTTATGACTTGATTTTTATATATGGTGAGAGATTTTCATTCTTTTGCACTAGTTATCTTTGGTTATCCAGTTTTCCCAGCACCATTTATTAAAGATACTGTTCTTTACCCATTGCATGTTCTTGGCATCTTTGTCAAAAATGAGTTGGCTATATACATGGGAGGCTGGAGCAGAAGTATTGCTTGAGATTAGGAGTTTAAGACCAGCCTTGGCAAAGTAGTGAGACCTGTATCTTTTTTAAAAAATGAAAAAACTAGCCAGGCATGGTGACACATGCCAGGAGGCTGAGGCTAGAGGAGCACTTTAGCTCAAGAGTTTGAGATTGCAGTAAACTATAATTGTGTCACTGAAATCCAGGCTGGGTGACAGAGGGAGATCTTGTCTCTAAAACAATAAAGAAAAAAGAAAATGTTTTGGCCATAAATGTGTGGATTTATATGTGGGTCTTATGTCCTGTTCCCTTGATCTATATGTCTGTTTTTATGCCAGTACCATGCATATTTGGTTACTGTCACTTTTTAGTGTATTTTGAAGTCAGGTAGTGTGATACCTGCAGATTTATTCTTTTTGCTCAGGATTTCTTTGGCTATTCAGGGTTTTTTGTGATTCCATATAAATTTTAGGATTATTTTTTCTACTTCTGTGAAAAATGCTATTGGTATTTTGATAGAGATTGCAGTAAATCTACACAGTGCTTTAGGTATTAATAGTATTGTCATTTTAACAATATTAATTCTTCCAATTCAAGAACACAGAATATACTTTCATTTTATGTGTCCTCTTAAATTTCTTTCTTCAGTGTTTCATAGGTTTTCCTGAATAAATCTTTCACAGCTTTGGTTAAATGGATTCTTAGGTATTTTATAATCTTTGTAGTTGTTATAAATGGCATTGCTTTTTTGGTTTCTTTTTCAGATTGTTCACTGTTGGCATATATAAATGCTACTGATTTTTGTATGTTGATTTTGTATCCTGCAACTTTTACCAAATTTGTTTGTCAGTTCAAATGGTTTTTTTCTGGAGTTTTTAGGTTTCTCTAGATATAAGATCATATTATCTGCAAATGAGGATAATTTGACTTCTTCCTTTCCAGTTTAGATGCTCTTTATTTCTTTTTCTTGCCTAATTTCTCTGGCCAGGACTTCCAGTATTATGTCAAGTAACAATGGTGAAAGTGAGCATTCTTGTCTTGTTCCAGATCTGAAGAGAAAGTTTTCAGTTTGTTCTCATTCAGCATGATGTTGGCTGTGGGTTTGTCATATATGACTTTTATTACTTTGAGGTATGTTGCTTCCATACCAAGTTTCTTGAGGTTTTTTATTATGAAGGGGTGTTGAATTATATCAAATGCTTTTTTAGCATCTAATGAAATGATCAAATGGTTTTTGTTCTTGCTTCTGTTAATATGATGTGATTTGTGTATTGAAACTTACTTGCATCCCTGGGATGAAAATCCCTTGATCATGGTGAATGATCTTTTTAATGTGTTGTTGAATTTGGTTTGTTAGTATTTTGTTGAGGATTTTTGTATCTATATCTTCTTCTTTTTTGTCGTATTCTTATCTTGTTTTGGTATCAGGGTAATGCTGGCTTCATAGAATGAGTTTGGAAGTATTCCCTCCTCTTCAAAAAGTTTTTGAAGAGTTTGAGTAGAAGTGGTATAGTTCTTATTTAAAAGTTTGGTGGAGTTCAGCAGTGAAGCAATTAGGTCCTGATCTTTTCTCTGACGGGAGAATTTTTATTATGGCTTTCATCTCATTACTTACTATTGGTCTGCTCAAGATTTCTATTTCTTCATGGTTCAGTCTTAGTAGGTTGTACTTGTTCAGGAATTTATTCATTTCTTCTAGGTTTTTCAATTTGTTGGCATATAATTGTTCATAATTATCTCTAATGATCCTTTGTATTTCTATCATCTCAAGTTTTTATTTCCCCTCTTTTGCTTCTAATTTTATTTGGGTCTTCTTTCTTTTTTCTTAGTCTAGCCAATGATTGGTCAATTTTCTTTATCTTTTCAAAAAAATCAACTTTTCATTTTGTTGATCTTATGTATTTTTTAGTCTAAATTTCATTTATTTCTACTCTTATTGTTATTGTTTTTCCTTCTACTAATTTTGAGTTTTGTTTGTTCTTGCATTTCTATTTCCTTGAGGTGCATAATTACATTGTTTATTTGAAGTCTTTCATTTCTTTGATATAGACATTTATTGCTATAAACTTCCCCATTAGTACTGCTTTTTCTGTATCCCATAGATTTTTTGGTATAATGTATTTCCATTTTCATTTGTTTTAAGAATCTTTTTAATATCCTTAATTTCTTCATTGCCCCACTGGTCATTCAGGAGCATATTGTTTAATTTCCATATCTTTATGTATTTTCCAAACTTTCTCTTATTACTGATTTCAAATTTTATTCCATTGTGGTCAGAAAAGATACTTTATATAACTCCTACATTTTCTAATTTCTTGGGACTTGTTTTGTGGCTTCAAATATGATATATTCAGAAAAATGTTCCATGTGCTGATGAAATAAATGTGTATTCTGCAGCAGTTGGCTGAAATGTTCTGTAAATGTTAGTTAGCCTTTTGATCCAGTATCTAGTTTAACTTTGAGGTTCCTTTGTTGATTTTCTGTGTAAATGATCTGTCCATTACTGAGAGTGGGATACTGAAGTTCTCTACCATTGTTGTATTGCAGTCTATCTCTCCCTTTAGATCTGTTAACGTTTCCTTTATATGATTGGGAGCTCTGATGTTAGTTGCATAAATATTTATAATTATTTTATCCTCTTATTTTATTGACCTCTTTATCATTATATAGTGACCTTCTTTGTCTCTTTTTATAGTCTTTGACTATTTGCTAGAGGTATAGCTACTCCTGCTCTTTTTTGGTTTCCACTTGCATAGAATATGTTTTTCCATCCCTCCACTTTCCATCTATGTGTGTTTTTATAGGTGAGGTGGTTTCTTATAGGCAACATATAGTTGAGTCTTATTTCTTAATCCAACCAGCCACTCTGGGTTTTTTTTTCCTCAGAATAATATGGGGGTACATTTTGTTTATATAATTTGCTTTTGTACAGTTTGAGTCGAAGTTATGAGTGTCTCCATCACCAAGATAATTTTTATTGTACCCGTTAAGTGTGAATTTACCCATCCCTTCCTTACCCCTCCCACCTGCTTGAGTGTCATTAAGTTTTACTTTCATATGTGCATGTAAGTGTTGATCCATTAGTTTCAATTTAGTAGTGAGTACATGTGGTGTTTGTTTTTCCTTTCTTGCAATACTTCACTTAGAAGAATGGTCTCCAGTTCCACCCTGGTCATTACAAAAGGTATTAGTTCACTCTTTCTTATGGCTGAGTAGTACTCCATGGTATACAGACACCACATTTTATTAATCCACTCATGTATTGATGGGAACTTGGATTATTCCCACATCTTTGCAATTGTGAATTGTGCTGCTATGAACATTAAGAGTATAAGTGTCTTTCTTACAGAATTTTTTTTCCTTTGGGTAAATACCTAGTAGTGGGATTGCTGAATTAAATGGTAGATCTACTTTTAGTTCTTTGAGGTATCTCCATACTACTTTCCATAGAGGTTGTACTAGTCAGACCAACAGTATTTAAGAGTTCCTTTCTCTCTGCATCCACACCAGCATCTGTTGTGTTGGGGCTTTTTAATAAAAGCCATTCTCGCTGGAGTTAGCTGATATCTCAAAGTGGTTCTAATTTGCATTTCCCTGATGGTTAGAGATGTTCACATTTTTTCATATGTTTATTAGCCATTAATCTATCTTCTTTTGAAAAGCTTCTGTTCATGCCTTTTGCCCACTTTTTAACAGGGTTGTTTGATGTTTTCTTGCTGATTTGCTTGAGTTCTTTGTATATTCTGGTTTCTAGCCCTTTATCAGATATATAGCATGTGAATATTTTATCCCATGCTGAAGGTTGTCTATTCACTCTATTGATTGTTTCCTTGGCCGTGCAGAAACTTTTTAATTTAATCAGGTCCCATTTATTTATTTTTGTGTTGCTATGATTGCCTTTAGGGTCTTCTTCATAAATTCTTTGCCTAGGCCAATATCTATAAGAGTTTTTCCAAACTCTTCCTCTAGAATTCGTACAGTTTCATGCCTTGGGTTTAAGTCTGTTATCCATCATGAATTAATTTTTGAGAGTGGCAATAGGTGCAGATCCTGTTTCAGTCTTCTACACATGGCTATCCAATTTTCCCAGCACCATTTATTGAATAGCGATTCTTTTCCCCAGTGTATATTTTTGTCTGCTTTGTCAAAGATCAGGTGGCAATATGAGGATGGTTTTATATCTGGGTTCTATGTTTTGATCCATTGCTCTGCATCTCTGTTCTTGTGCCAGTACCATGCTGTTTTGGTTGCTCTAGCCTTGTAGTATAGCTTGAAGTCTAATAAAGTAATGCCTTCCAACTTATTCTTTTTGCTTAAGGTTGATTTGGCTATTTTGGGTCTTTTCTGGTACCATACGAAGCAAAGAATTATTTTTTGTAGATCTGTGAAAAATGATGTTGGTATTTTAATGGGGATTGCATTGAATTCGTAAATCACTTTGGGTAGTATAGACATTTTAACAATGTTGATTCTGCCCATCCATGAACATAATATGCTTTTCCATTTGTTTACATCCTCTGTGATTTCCTTCCTCAGTGTTTTGTAGTTCTCCCTATAGAGGTCTTTCACCTCCTTGGTTAAATATATTCCAAGGTATTTTATTTTCTTTGTTGCTACTGTGAAAAGTATTGAGTCTTTGATTTGATTCTCAGCTTGACTGTTGTTGGCATACAGGAATGCTACTGATTTGTGTACATTGATTTTGTAACCTGAGACTTTGCTGAATTTATTTGTCAATTCCAGGAGCCTTTTGGCAGAATCTTTGGGATTTTCTAGATATAAGATCATACATCATTAGCAAAGAGTGATAGTTTGATCTCTTCTTTCCCCATTTGGATAACCTTGATTTCCTTCTCTTGCTTGAGTGCTCTGGCTAGGACTTCCAGCACTATGTTGAACAGAAGTGGCAACAGTAGGCAACCTTGTCTGGTTTCAGTTCTAAGAAGGAATACACTCTGTCTTTTAAATGGAGAATTGAGTCCCTTTACAATCCAGTGTTATAACTGACAAGCAAGAACTTACTACTGCCAATTTATTGCTTATTTTCTGGCTGTTTTATAACTCCTCTGTTCCTTCCTTTCTTTCTTTCTTACTGTCATCCTTTGTGGTTACATAATTTTCTCTGGTATTATGTTTTAATTTATTGCTTTTTATTTTTAAAGTATCTTTTACAGGTTTTTGCATTGTGGTACTATGCAGCTTACAAAAACATCTTATAACAAGTTATTTTAAAGAAATGACAGCTTATCTCACAAAAAAGAATGAAAATAATCAAAGAAAAAGCTATTAAAATCTCTATATTTTACCTCTATTCCCCCGCCACCTTTTGACTTTGTCTCAATTTACATGCTTTTATATTGCCTAGCTCTTAACAGGTTGCTGTAGCTATTCTGTTGTTCATGGATTTGTCTTTTAGGCTTCAGACTAGAGTTGAATGAATGAATTGCACACCACAGTTACAGTATTGGAATATTCTAGGGTTGTCTTTGTACTTAATTTTGAGTGGGTTTTATATCTTCAAATGTTTTCTTTTTGTACATTAGTGTTTTGTTTTGTTTTGTTTTCAGATTGAAGAACTCCCATTAGCATTTCTTGCAAGATAGGTCTGGTCGTGGTGAATTCCTCTAGCTTTTTGTGTCTGGGACTTTATCTCTCCTTCATATTTGGAAGATAGCTTTGCTGGATAAAATATTCTTGGATGGCAGGGTTGTTTTTTTTTTTTTTTTCAGCACTTTAAAAATGTCATTCCATTTCTTCCTGGCATGTATGGTTTCAGTTGAGAAGTCTGCTGCCAGATGAATTGGAGTTCATTTGTATGTTATTTGCCTATTTTCACTTGCTGCTTTCAGGAGTTTCTCTTTGTCCTTGACCTTTGAGACTTGCTTGTTATATGCCTTGCAGTAGTCTTATCTGGGTCAAATCTGTTTGATGTTCTCTGACCTTCCTGTACCTGGATACTTATATCTTTCTCAAATTTGGGAAAGTTTTCTGTTATTATTTCTTTGAATAAGCTTTCTACCACTTGGTCTTGCTCATCTCCCTCTTGAACACCAATAATTCTTAGATTTGGACTTTTGAAGCAATTTTCTATATTTTGATCTTCGTTTTTTTTCATCCTTTTTTCTTTTTTCTCCTCTGATGTGTAATTTTAAATAGCCTATCTTCAAGCTCACTGATGTTTTCCTCTGCTTGATCCATTCTGCTATTGAGAGCCCCAGTGAATTTATCAGTTCAGTAAGAGTACTTCTCAGTTCCAAGGTTTCTGTTTGATTTTTGTTATTATTTCAATTTCTTTGATAAATTTATCTGATAAATTTCTGAGTTGCTTTCCTGCATCATCTTGGAGATCACTGAGTTTCCTTAAAATTGCTATCTTGAATTCTTGGTCAGAGAGTTCACATATTGCTACCTCATTAGGATCAATTATTGGTTCCTTGTGTTGTCCATTGGGTCATGGTTCCCTGTTTGCTGTTGTTTCTTGTAGATATACATTTATGTCTTTGCACTGAAGGATTAGTTATTTATTCCAGTATTCTCTGTTTGGATTGTTTTGGTTTTTATTAGGTATGTTTGCTTAGAGATTCTTCATAATTTACCTGTTGAATTTCTTACATTTTTTGCCATCAGGTCACTGCCTCCTATTCAGCAATAGATGGCACCTTGAGTCCAGATTGGCCTCAGCTCTACCAAAAGATCAGAGCACTGTTCATACAGAATGAAGGAGGTCTCAAAAGGGATGTCCCATCATTATAGAAAGGCTGGCTAGGGGTTTGGGCCCAGGAGATCTGTGGAACATGTCTCCTACAGTGTGGGGCTACTGAACAGTCACTGTGATTTGGTGTCTCCTTTGACGAAGTTACATAGCAGAATTTTCAGGGCTGGGGATGGTATTCCTGTCTCTCCCCTTTGTCTATGCCTCTCCTCAGGGATATTTCTCCCTTCGGACACTCACAATGCTTCCTATAGGTTGAGGCAGGGACAAGTTTCCTGCCAGGGAACCCAAGATTCTGGGGAAGCTAGTTTTCCACATCAGTCTCACTTTTTTCAGTATAGACCATGAGCTGGGGGAAATTTTCCAAGTGCTTTGTTTTGGGCAGATTGGGGAAGAGGAATTGTAGACAGGGAAATTCAATTCTCTTACCATCTTCTCAGAGTGTTTCCACCTTTCTGTGGCCCTAGGAACTGACCCATCTTCATATTTGAGTTGTGAGATATTTCTGGTGATAATCTCAGTGGTGTTGGGGGAGTAGAGTGAAGTCAGCTTGCATCTATGCCACCTTTTTCAAACCAAAAGTCCAAGACAATGTTAAGAAAATGAAAAACCAAGCCAATACTGGAAGAAAACATTTTCAAAACACAAATATAACAAAGGACTTGGATCCAGAATATGAAAGAATGCTCAAAACTTAATAATAAACAATGATATAAAGAATGGAAAAAAGATTTGAACAGACACTGCACCAAAAAATAGATATAAGAACAGCAAATAGGTACACAAAAAGATGCTCAACATCAATAGTCACTAGGGAAATGCAAATTAAAACCACAATGATATACTATTAAATGTGTAGCTAAAATTTTAAAAGACTGACCAAGCAAGTGTTGGAGAGGATGTGGAGGAACTGGAACTTATCACTGCTGGTGGGAATGGTGCAACCACTTTGAAAAACAGTTTGAAAATTTCTTAAAAAGCTAGACATACATCTACCATATAATCCATCCATTTCACTCTTTGATGTTTACCCAAGAGAAAAGAAAGCCTATGTTCATACAAAGACTTGTACATAAATGTTCGTATCAGCTTTATTTATAATAGCTAAAAACTAGAAATAACTCAAATGTCCATCAATAGGTGAATGGATAAACAATTTGTGATACAACCATATAATAAAACACTACCCAATAATAAAAAGGAATAAACTATTGACACATAAAACAATATGGATAAATCTCAAAATAATTAAGCTTAAAAGAGTCAGATCAAAAAATAAAAATATGTAGTATTATATTATTTATATAAAACTCCAGAGAAACGCAAACTAATCTGTAATGACAGAAAGCAGCAGATCAGTGGTTGCCTGGTGATAGGTCAGGGGAAGGCATTCAGGAAGGGACAAGAGAAAGGATTGCAAAGAGGCACAATGGAACTTTTGGAGGCAGTGGATATGTTTACTACCTTGATTGTGGTAGCAGTTTTATGGATGTATACATAAGTTAAAATTTACCAAATTGCAGACTTTAAATATTACTCTATGTAAATCATATCTCAATTTCTTAAAAAAGAATTCATCACAATAGCTTTGATCCAAGGATCAGTGTTTTAGTTGTCTATTGATATGTAACAACTTAATGATCTTAAACCATTAAGACCAAAACTTAATGGTCTTTTAAAAAATTACCTTTTAATTTGCTCATGAGTTTGTGAATTAGGAATCTGGGCAGGGCTCAGCTGAGTGGCTCTTTTGCTGCATGTGGCATTGGCGGGGGTCATTCATTCAGCTGCATTCATCCGGTGGTTGGGATGAGCTGGAAGATGAGCTTTATTCACATGTTGGCATCTCAGTGCTCCTTCATATGGACTGTATCTCTCCATGTGGCAATCCTGAGCTGCCTCATAGCATAGTGATCAGACTTTCTGTGCTTCAAAAATTGAAGGGAGAAGCTGCAAAGTTCTTAAGGTACAGTTTCAGAAATCACATGCCAACACATCTGTTGCACTCTATTAGCCAACTCAGGTCACAGGGACCACCCAGACATAAGAGGAAATAAAACATACCCCACCCCTTTGTGGGGCTTGGCAAAGAATTTTTAACCTACTACCATTAGGAAGCCACTGCAACTGCTGCATATTGCTTATTTATAATAATAAATTCAATCACAAGTCACTGGAAGACTAATGATGATACAGAGAAGCCCAACAGCTCCCTGACCATGTTTTCCAGGAGAAACGGCCAAAGTAGTAGGAAGCTGGTTTCTGCTTTGAACCTGCTATTCAAATCTCATGCTAACACATCTAATTGGTGGAACCTAAATTCAAATCTAGAAATCTGTCTGCAAAGGAGTCTGGGAAATCTGGGTAACCTGGCTTGGGTACAGAAAGGTGCACTAGAAGGATGTTGGAGTGGAAGCTGAGTGCCTCATCCACTCTGTTCATCACAGCAGGGATAGGGACAGTGCTAGAAGCAGCAAAGAGCTCAATTGTCTCTCTTAGTGTTATCCAACAAGTATGGACCAGGCACGTGAGCCAAGAGGCAAATGAAGGGCCTCTCCCTGGTGTGCACCCCAGAGGCGTGGCTACAACCATAGGAGAAGGCATTTATACTGGGTGTTCATCTGCCTGGGAGGGGCGTCCCAGCTGGGGAGCTTAGATAAAGGTATTTCAGCAGAGGTTTAGACCCTGGGGATGGGTGAGAGCTATTCAGTAGAAATTTTCGAAAAAACAAAAGCCAAGCCCAGTGTTCACCCTGATCTTCCCCTAGAAAGATCCATTGATAAGGATGTGGCCCTGGGGGTGGCCCAGGCTGAAGCCAGGCTCCCTGGGAAGTGTGGCCAATCTGGCCCACAACACTCCTGTCCCAGAACGGGAGCCGCAAGGATCTGTTGTCTGCAGTGCTCACAAATTACAAGGCTTCCTCCATTCAACAGCAAAGTCCAGAGCAGCTCCACACGCCCACAGTGCACATTTGGGATGCCACATCCCCAGATCCGTCCCCAGAGACCCCAGCAACAGCCACCACCACTTACAGGCCCTGAGCAGGTCACTGCCGGTGCCCAGGCCTGTCTCCTGCTGTCAGAGCAGTGAGGGGGCTGGAGTGGTTGACGATCCGCCCTGGCAGCCCGGATGCTCCGTGCTGGGGAGAGTGGGAGGCAGCTCTTCTGTTCTCCTGTCAGCGTTCACTTGAGAAGCCTGCACTCTAGCCCCTGCCTCTTATCTCTTTCAGAAGCTGATATACTTGCAGACAAGAGGCAGCTTTTGTCAGCCGCTGCCAGTTCTGAGCATTTTCTGGCCCGAAGCATTGACTTCCAGGGAAAAAAAAAAAAGTCTTCTGAATTCTCTTGTTGGTCAGGCACCTTTGTTTATTCACTTCCCTTGGGAGTGTGCAGGTGGCATGGGGTAGGCGGGGACAACCAGGACTCTTGTCAGTGCAGAGAGGGAGGGAGCCCCAGGCAGGGGAGAGCCAGCAGGAGAGGCTGAGGCTTTCCTGGAGTGCCTCCTTCATTCATTATGGCCACATTCTTGCTGAATGTTAGAGGTGGAGCAAGTGGAGGATTTCAGAATCCCACGGCTTTTTGGGGGAAACTGAGGCCCGGAGCAGTCTCCCAGCCTAGTCTACACAGCACTGAGACTTGAGTCCTTTTTCTATATCTGTGGCATTTTTATTTTGAAGAAGCTGTGGATGCCGGGGAGGAAAGGAGCTGGTTGGGGGTGGCCGGGGTGGGGGACTCAGGAGCTTCCCACGGGTGGGACAGGTCCTCACTTACTAGCTCCCTCCCTGTCCTCCACCACTGAAACATTGGGGAGAAAATGTCTCATCAAAATGAAAGACAAAACAGTCTTTTGTTCCAAACTCCAGACTCCTGTTTCTGGGCAACGAGAGCCTCCAGTTCAGGCTCACATGCAGAGCAGCAGACACTGAATCCCTCAAACGCAGGGACCGTTCGAGCAGTGGCTCTGACCACCGTCTCTTTAACGACCACAGTCACCTCGTGTTTCTCTTCTGCCCACATGCCCACGCACTCACACCTTCCTGAAGGAAGCACCGTTTCCATTCCAAAAGGTAAAAATGCCTTCTTTTTGTTTTTTAAAATGTGTATTTATTTATAATTTAATTTACATTCAGGCAAATTCATTCTTTCTGGTGTGCAGTTCTGTAAGTTTTGACAGAGGCAGAGCCACGGAGCCACCACTCCGGTTGAGACACAGAGCATCCATCATCCCTCCCTTGCGCCACCCCTGTGTAGTCAACCCTGCACCCAGCCCCTGGCAACCACTCGTCTGCTTCCTGTTCCTTTAATTTTGTCTTCTCCAGAATGCCACGTAAATGAAATGCTGTGTGTGTGTTTCCACCAGCATTTTATTTTGATACCTTTAAGAAGCATTTTTATTGATACACACAACATAGATGAATCTTAAATGTGTTATGCTGGGTGAAAGAAGCCAGCCTCAAAAGGTCACATGTACAATATCATTTCATTTACCCTGCACCCAGCTCCCTTGCTCCCTTGCTCCCATCTAGTGGGAGCCTCCAGCTCTGAGCACAGCTCACCAGCTCCTCTGTCCTGACATCACTCCCCTCCATCCTCAGCCCTCCTCCTGTCCCCGACTTGCTCGCTTATCTCAACATGCAGCCTGCCCAGAAGCCCAAATTCCCAGCCCTCCTACCTGCACTTACCTGCTTCTGAGGCTAGCACATGAGGCCACACAAGGTGCTCCAGAATCTTCGCGGGGCTCCTTGACCCTGATCCACAAAAGAAAAACACAAATGCCTACAGGGCCAGGCAGGTAACGTTAACAAACATAATATAACAAGGAATGGCAGGGGACAAAAGAGAGTGTGCGTCCCCAATAAAGACATTTACATTATTATAAAATCTTTGACACACTCTTCCTGTACCCACCCCCCACCCCAAAATACATCTGTGGGCTGAATCCAGGCACCAGGCTCTGAATCCGCAGCCTCTGAATAATGTCTTGCCCTGACTCTCTTACGCAACTACCCCATTGCACTGATGTTAAATATGACAGAACACAGGACAGCCATCCCACTTTCATGGAGGTGGCAGAACTCAGAGTGACCATATGTCCCCAGCAGAATGTGATGGAACGTGGGGAAGAGGTTGCCCTATGTGGACTTGGGATATTTCTGTAGAATATGCTTCGAGCAGACACATCTGTCAGAAAGGCCGCTGCGTGGAAGGGATAATGTCAACACAGCAGCCTGTGCCTCTTACCCTATAGAGCTCAGAGCAGGAAGGTTGTGTCCTATACAGAATCAGTCGCTGGCTGTTTCTTCCCCATCTTCTCTCTTGCATCCACCAAGACCAACACACGCCTCCACACGTATAACCGAGGACAGAGCGCCTGCTGCGGTGAGCTGCCCAGAGCTGCTCTCGGGATGGAGGTCCCGTTGTTCCTGCAGCTGCCGGGCTGCTGGTGGCTCACAGCGGCACCCCTCTCTGAGCACTGCCCTTGCCCCGCGGGAGCTGCCTCGCCCAAGGGCGTGGCCTCTCGTCAGGAGCAGCCCACCGCCAATGACTGGTTGAAGCAGGAGTAGAAAAGCTCGCTCACCCCCCTCTGGCCTCAAATTGGGACCTCTCTGAGGGGTCATTCCAGCTCCAGAGCTTCTGGACGGTTTGGCCGAAGCCTTTGTTGCAACTGCATTAGAGTTCAAACCTGCTTCCCTCTTGTCCAGATGCACGTTGTTTCCAAGTGCGCCCGTAAAACTTGCTAATTGCAAATATCCACCTCGGAGTCTGTTTTTAAGGAACACAATTGAAGGCAAAGGGTGAATAGGCTTTAAATAATATGACTGTCAAATTCAATCTGTAAAATCTTTATTCCATTTTTAAAACACTTTCCCATATGTTTTTTCATTTGCTCCTCTTAACAATTCAATGAGGTAGGTAGATAATGATCCCATTTTACATATGGGTAAAGTCAAGTCCAGAAAGATTATGTGTCTAATCCAAGGTCACATGAACTGTAAGTGATGAATCCAATCTAGGCTTCTGGTCCTGCAGCCCTGCTTCCTGGTCACTACAATGGCCAGACTAACGGGTGAGGGGTGCATTTTACAAAGAGGAGATGGGACAGGTGGTGGTAGGGGCCAGCTACCATGGACAGTTGTGCTTTACGCAACTTTGGGGTTCGATGCACATTCCCAGTCATCAGAGATTCATGTCTATTTTATTTTTTTATTATTTTTATTTTTATTTCAGGGTATTATGAGGGTACAAACATTTTGGTTACATTTTATGTCTTTGCCTCACCCAAGCGAGGGTCAGAGGCATGCCCTTCCTCCCTACAATGCTCCCCGTGTCCTTTAGTTGTGAGTTTACCCCCCCATTCCTCTAACCCCTGGAAAATATTACTGCCCTGTGAGCACCCTCGTGTTCGTCAGTTAGTACCAATTCGATGGTGAGTACAAGTGAAGCCCATTCTTCCGATCTTGTGATACCTCATTTTGGATAATGGGCTCAAGTTCAATCCGGGAAAATATAAGAGGTGCTAGATCACTGTCATTTCTTATAATTTGAGTAACATTCCATTGTATACATATACCAAATTTTAATAATCCACTCATGAATTGACAGGCACTTGGGTTGTTTCCACATCCTTGCAATAGTGAATTGTGCTGCCATAAACATTCAGGTGCAGATGTCTTTATCATACAATGTCTTTTGCTCTTTTGGGTAGATGCCTAATAGCGCTATTGCTGGATCCAATGGTATTTCTATTTTTAGCTCTTTGGGGTATCTCCAAATTCTTTTTCACAGAGGTTGCACTAATTTTCAGTCCCACTAGCAGTGTAAGAGTGTTCCTGTCTCTCCACATCCTCGCCAGCATTTGTTGTTTTGGGATTTTTTTGATAGAAGCCAATCTCACTGGGGTTAGGTGATATCTCATTGTGGTTTTGATTTGCATTTCTCTAATGATTAGAGATGCTGAGCATTTTTTTATATGTTTGCTGGTGATTATTCTGTCTTCTTTTGAAAAGTTTCTATTCATTTCCTTTGCCCATTTATTGATGGGGTTGTTTGATTTTTTCTTGTTGATTTTTTAAGTTCTAGATAGATTCTTGTTATCATCCCTTTATCAGATGTGTAGAGAGCAAATATTTTCTCCCATTCTGTAGGCTGTCTATTCGCTCTAATGATAGTTTCCTTGGCTGTGCAAAACCTTTTTAATTTGATCAGATCCCATTTATTCATTTTTGTTGTTGCGGTGATTGCTTTGGGGTTTTCTTCAAAAATTCTTTCCTAGGCCTATATCTGAAAGGGTCTTCCCAATATCTTCTTCTAGAATTCTTAATGTTTCATGCCTTAGGTTTAAGTCTGTTATCCATCTTGAATTGATTTTCGTGAGAGGTGAGAGGTGGGGATCCAGTTTCATGTCTATTTTCTCACAAGTTTCCAGCAGATGGCAGTCAAGTGTCTTGAGGAAGGGGCGGCTCTTTCTCCTTTGCAAGCCGGCATCATTTGGACCAGCGGGGACCTGGCAGAGGTGAAGGTGATCTGAATTGGGCTCCCTGCCTGCTTCCTCAGATAACAGCATTAACTTGTTCATCATCTAGGGAAAAAGGCAGGAGCAGGTCACCATCCCCTTTTGGAAGCAAGTCGTGTTCTTGCCTTTGACCATGAATACATTTCTATTTTTCGCTGCTCCTTCTAAGACAGAGGGTCTCAACTGCACAGGTATTCAAAATAAAGCAAGAATGCTGAAAATACATGAGGGTAGCATCTGATTACTATTTTAAATTGTCTGGGGTAGAAACTCAAATGCAGGGCTTTCTTAAATATAGGGTGAATTGAAGACATCTCTTGACATTTCACAAAAATGACAGTGAAATAACTTTAAAAGGCATAAACCCTACAAGAACACAATGTATGCCAGAGGAGCCAACAGCAAATGTAACAACAACTTTTTGGAAGTTTGAGCAATAAATGCCTTGGCAGAGTGGGGAAGGCAGAATTCAAAGTGCCTGCAGAGGGAACAGTGCCAAAAAAAAGCAAGACACGCCCACCCTCCCTGAAACCCTGGAAAGGTCCCCGGACTCGAGGCATTGGGTACCCTTGAAAGTAGAGGAAGAAGGGTGAAGCTAAAAGTAGGAGAGGTGGTAAACAGTCTGTATCAGGAACAATACCTGGGATCCCAGGTCCCTCCCCACCCAAAAACAATCTGACCACAAATAGCAAAGAATCCTTTCTTATATGTTTAAACAAAGAGTAAAAGAGAAGTATGAAGGCATTGGTTCTGTGGTTCACTGTTTTCAGGGTCAACGTCTCTGCAAATCTCCTGGCCTTACCTTTGTGGCTGAGGAAGGTTTCATGAGCTCCAAGATCATGTCCTCTTTCAAGGCAGGGAGAAGCAAGAAGAGGGAAGACAGCAGATCCAGCTGCTCAGGTCCTGTTTAATCAGGAAAGCAAATGCTTTCCCAGAAGCTGCTCTTCCCCAGCAGAGGTTTGCATATGATCCTTGGCCATCGTCAAGTTACACAGCCACCATCTGGTACAGGGAAAACTGCAGAGGCAAACACTAAGCTTCACAACCGTCCTGGAAGAGGCAGGCAAGGAGAAAGAGGGATGGGAATGAACGTGGGGCAGGTGGAGCTTCTTGACAGGTGAGCAGCGTGGATGGTTAGGCAGTGTCCATTATCAAAGGTCTTTTCTAACAGGCTGGTCAGTTTCTCACTGTGAAATTCTCCAACCCCCTGCCTAGTGGGAATGTGCACATAAGAGCCAGAGTTCCAGCACCCAGCAGAAGCAGGGAACCAGGGTTCTCACTAGACCCCATACTTGCAGCAAAACTCCTCACTCCTGCTTCCACTATGCCAGATGCCCCCCTCCCAGAGCCCAGAGGGAAGCCTACCTGGGGGAGGACCAACCTCCGGCTGGCAGGGCTGGGGAGGCATCTCTGGGTCTGCTGGCCTGTGGGTCACCTTTCCACTGAGGCACCTGCTTTCAGCCCCCAACCTGCATCTCCACCTTCTAAGGTCCTGAGCCTCCTGGTCCTGAGCGTTTGGGGATTCTGAGACAACACTTGCTTCTTTGGCCAGCTCCACCTCAGGAATTAGCAGAGTGAAGAGAACAGAAACACAGGCAGTTACTACTGTTCCATCCACTTACCATCTTCAATCTGTCTCTTCTAGGGGAATGGATAAAGTATGGTAGATGCATAATGCAGAACACTGCAGCTATCAGAAGCAAAGAACTAGCTGCCTACACCACATCATGGAGAGAGCTCAGAAGCAGAGTGTTGAGGGAGAAACATAAGAAAAAGAATGGAATCTAGAACAATACCCATTTATATAAATGAAAAGCACATACACACAATTGGCCAATAAACCATGAAAAAGTGCTCGATTTTATTAGTCATCAAGGAAATGCCAATTAAAACCACAGTGCAAAACCTCTGCACACCCACTCAAGGGGCTAAAATGGAAACGACAAAAATACTAAGTGTTAGAGGATGCAGATGAACCAGAAGTCTCACGAATTCCCTGCTGGTGGAGTGTATATTGGTAGAACCACTTTGGAAAACTGTCTGGCAGTGTGAACACACGCTAGCCTATGACTCAGCAATTCTACTCCCAGATATGTACGTGGCAGAAATGGGTACCTGTGCTCACAAAAATTCATGCGCTATATTCTACTAAATGAGGTATTCCAAGAATGGAAAGACAGGCACCACATGTACTCACCATCAAATTGGTATTAATTGATCAACACATAAATGCACATATAAGAATAACATTTATTGGATGTTGGGCAGGGGGGAGGGGGAGGGGGAGAAGAGGATGGGTATATGCATACACAAAGAGTGCGATGCGCACCATCCTAGGGATGGACACGCTTGAAGCCCGGACTTGGGGGGGGAGGGCGGGCAAGGGCAACAAACGTAGCCTGGACATCTGTACCCCCATAATATGCTGAAATAAAAAAAATCACCTGCTAGAATGTTCATAGATGCGCTATTCATAGTAACTCCAAACGAGAAACCACCCAAACACCCATCAGCAGTAGAATGGATAAATAAATCTTGGTATATTCATGTGACGGAATTCTACACAACGAGAAAAAGTGAACTACAATGAGCAGCAATGTGGATGAATCTCAGGACTGTAAAACTGATTTAAAGGAGCCAAACACAAGAGGGTTTGCACCATATGACACCATTTTAAATAAATATCAAAACTAGGCAAAACTAGCAGAAGGAATTCAACATCAGTGCAATAGTTAACCTGGGGTAGTGATGGAAGTCAAGGAAGAGGATTTCTGGGGTGCTATAATGTTTGGTGTCCGTGTGCTGGTTACACAGATGTTTTCAACTAGGGAAACCCCATTCGTGCCCTCTTCCATGTATAGATTCAATAACAGTAAAATATAAAAAGAAAAGCCTGAGGCAGTCAAAAAAGGAAACATATTTGCACAAACAATGATACTACATATTCGAAGACCTTTATCTGTTAGAGAGGCACCTGTGTGGGGAGGGATGGCAGTGAGGGGTGGTGGCAGGGAGAAGAAATAAAATAAAATAATACAAGAGGGATGTGCATGGATTCCCAGCAACAATGTGCTTAACCCAACTTTGAACGAGGCGGGGGGAATAAAGGAAATACTAGTTTTCAAAAAACCTTTGATTGTTCTCTGACTGCTGACTGCATGTTCCTCTTACTGCTTTAATTAAGTAGGGTCTGGCAAAGAGAAGGGAGTAACCCAGTAACCCAGATCTTGGCGAGGGCTCCTTGTAGGAGGTGCCCATCTGCAGACGTCTGTTGCTCCTTCCCACACTCTGCTACTTCTCTCGGACCACCAGGCGTGTTTTTAGGTCTGAATCTCCACAGGTTTAGAGCTCTGGTTCCTCCTTCTCTGGGCTTCTCTCCCCTTGTTGGAATCCGGTGCATGCAGATCCAGCAAGCTTAGCCCCCTCTCCTGCCGGCAACATCCGTACTGAGGAGGAACTTGAAAACCCCACCTCTGCTACCAGCTCCCACCTCCAGCGACTCTGTCTGCTGCTTGGCCCAATGTCCCTTTGCAAGTGTGAATCTCCATTCTGGGACCCAGAAGCCGGTGGTGGAAGATCTCAGGGAAGGAAGGACCTCCTTGCTACTGCACTCTCCTCCCGCCTGGTAGGTGTGACTCGGGAAAGGGGATCCCGCACCCGGGTTTGAAACGTGGACACTGCCTGCACTTCTCACTCTGGCCGCTAGTGGGAGCTGCTGGACAACCTGAGGCCAGTCAGGCGCTAGAGACAGGGAGCAGATCTGTCCATCCGTCTGTCTGTCCATCAGACACCCCACTCGATTCAGGGTCAGAGAGTCCTGTGTCCTGAACTTTCCCGTAGACTGACTTTCTTACTGATTCCTTCTTGAAAGTACGGGGAGTCCCTCTGTATATACGTAAGGGGCTCCCAGGGACCCTGGAGCCCCACACTCAGGTCCCAAAAGGATGACCCCTCCCCCCTTTATAGATTTCCCCCCCACCCTACCTTTCCAAGATCCCCATAACAGAGAGTCAAGCCTCAAACTCTTGGATCCCAAACCCAGCATCTCAGTGCCCTCTAAGACCTCAGCACCGTTTTGCCTCCAAGAGCAGTTCTTGCTTCTAGGAGCCTTGAAAATTAGACAGGAAAATAAAATGCCGCTGGGAAAAAAGACAAAGGCTGTGTGTGTGTGTGTGTGTGTGTGTGTGTGTGTGTGTGTATACGTGTGTGCGCTCCTGTGATGGCTCCTGGACAGTGGCCACCACACAGGGAGAAGTGCACTGTCCCTTCCAATGATGTTACTAGCCTGCTGACAAAAGGTGGTAGCCTGTTTTGTGTAAACAAGAAGTGTGTTCCTATAGGCTCTATGTATGTTTCCCTGTAGGTCGGCCAGGGTGTGTGAACAGTTGTGTTTGTCAGTGTATGCCTCTGTGTCCACATGTGTCCACATGTCTCTCAGGGTGTGTGCACACCTATGACATTGTCTATGTGACAGGCTTTGTGTGTACACATGTCTATTTCACTGTCAGTATGTGTGTGTCAAGGAGTAGGTTGTATGTGGCGCAGGAGGGTGGATTTAGGTGAGCATGTTTGTGTCTGTGTTGGGTGCATGCTCGCTTCTTCCTGTCATGTGTGTCAGTGTGTCCACGTAGGTGCCTACCATTGTGCAGATTTCTGTGCCGTCACTAACGGTGTCTCCAGTAGAGTGTGGTTCTGTGTGAGTGTGCATCTCTGTGTCAGTGTGTCAGTGGATATGTGTCTCTGAGTCATGTAGGTGTTGCGCTGAGTTTGTCAGTGTCTGCCTCAGTGTCGGTGTGTCCGTGTGTCTTTCTGGGTCTGTGTGGGTGACTGTGTGTGTCTGTGTTTCTGTCTCAGCGAGTCTGTCTCAGCGCAGGTGTGCGTATGTCAGTGTCTCTCTCAGCATGGATGTCTGTATGTGACCGCGCGCAAGTGTCAGTGTATGTCCGTGTCCACGTGGGCGGGTGTCTGGTGTAGCGTTTCCAAGTCAGTGAGGGGGTGTGTGTGTGTATAGTCTGGCGTGTGCCTGTGTGTGTGCCAATGTTTGTGTGCCTGTCCACGTCCGCGTGGGTGGCTATCTGTGGCGAAGCGTCCTCGGGCCGGTGCGTGTGTACCCCAGCGTGTGCTTGTGTCTGTGTGTCTGTCTGCCCGTGTCTGCGTGGGTGGCTGTCTGTGGTGGGGCGCCCCCGGTCAGTGTGGGGGTGTGCGCCCCGGCGAGTCCGGGTGTGTTCACCCTCTGATCGGGCGGAGGGCCACGTGCGGAGCCCTGGCGCGTCGCTCTGGGGCGGAGCCAGCCCGGGGCCCCAAGCCCCAGGCCGAGCCCAGGCGGGGCCCGCCCCCGACCCCGCCCCCAGTCCGAGCCCAGGAGCCCGAGCCGAGCAGCGGAACCGAGACGGCGGCGGCGCCCGTGGGATGCGGGGATCGCGCCCCCGGGGCCGCTGAGCCTGCGCCCAGTGCCCCGAGCCCCGCACCGAGCAGAGTCCGCGCCGAGCAGCAGCTGCCCACCCCGGGGCCGGGCCGGGGGACCAGCAGGTGAGCGAGCGCCCCCGCGCCCAGCAGCGCCGGCCCGGCCGGAGCCCCCTCCGCCTGCCGCCGCCCAACTTTCCTCCCCGAGGGCCGGAGCCTCCAGCCCCTGCGTGTCCCTCCCGTGCCCCGGGTCCGCCGGGCCGCTCCCTCCCCCATCAGTGCCCCCGAGGGTGGGAGGGAGAGCAGAAGGGGCGCAGAGCGGCCTGCCTGGAGGGGATCCCCCGGGCGGGAGTCTGTAATCGCCGCGCGCCCCCCTCCCCTTCCCATTCCTTCCGGGTTTCCCTGTGCGCTGTCGAGGGCCGGGGGAGGGGGAGCTTCGGCCCCAGCTTCCCGGCCATCCCTGGCGCAGGCTCCAGGAGGGTCTGCGCTTGAGACCCGGATTCCTAAGGCCGGAGACCCCAAGGTCAGAGTGGCGACTAGACGCGCAGTGAATGTGGTTCCAGAGAGCGGGGGACAGGGGGGAACTGACAGAGCAGGGCTGGGAATAGGGGAGGAGGCCAAGCACCCCCTTCTCTGGGCCCGGGGAAACCGTCCGCTGGGGCTGCCCTCGCGGGATGAGATTTCTGCGCGTTCTGACCTGAGAGAGATCTCTGTGCGCCCTAACGGGGGAGATATCTCTGTGTGTGTCCTATCTCTGCGCGCTTAGACCGCGAAGAGATCTCGGTGCCCTCTGACCCCCTAAAGTAGCCACATCTCTGCCAGCTGGTCTCTGTGCACCCTGAAGGGGGAAAGATCTCTGTGCGCTGAGACTAGGGAGAGTTCTCTGCCTTCCTTGCTCTGACCTGGACAGATCCATGCGCCCTGATGAGGGGCAGCTTTCGACCTCTGTGTTATTTGATCGTTTTCGGTGGCGCCGTGGGAAGAAGTGAGGGAGTCTAGCCTTGTCGGAGGGTTCAAGGGCTGGTGGGGGCTGGAGGTGAGGGGAATGGTAGTGGTGGTGATGGAGGTGGGGAGGGATGTTGGGTGTAAGGCCCTGGCAGTAGTCCTGCCTTGGAAACACCTGTTGGAGGGCAGCGCGTAGCCGAGTCTGGAGGCCATAGCTGAGAAAACGGCAGGACTCTCACTCTTCTCCTTGGTGCCTTGAGCCCAGCCTGGGGCCATGGGATCCGTCTCCTACTGAGGTCCTGGGCAGGCGTTCCATTCCCCAGATCTCTGCTCACCTCCTGCTGAGACCCAGGCACCTGTCCCAGTGAGCCCAGACAGCACCATCCAAACAGGCCATGTCAGGGCACCGCAGCCCTCTCCCAGGTTCCCGCCCGGCTTCAGGAGCTAGAGGGATGCTGAGCAGCAGAGACCCTGGCCACTGGGAGCCCAGGCCCTCGCCGCTGCCCTCAACTCCATCTCCTTGACCTTGTCTCCACCTAGTTAGAGTTGGGCAGCTGCACATGAGTGGGTGGCAATGAGTGGGAAGGTGGAATGAGGATGGGTCAGGCCGCTGTCACAGGAGCATGGGGAGGGCAGGGTCAGAGGACAGCCAGGGTGTGGAACACAGATTCTATGCTAGAATGCTCAGTCCCATGCTGAAAAGAGCCTCATTAAACCTTTAATCTAACTCACTCATCGGTACCAATTGTGCAAGTGGGGAAATCAAGGCCTAGAGGGGATCAAGGACTTATCCAAGGTCACCTAGAGAGTGGGTGGGTTGGGGGCACCACTCAGTGTGAACATCCCTTGAGATCTACTTCCTGAGACCCCAGTCAGCCTAGAACTGACTCAAGAGGATATGAGCAGAAAGGGAACTGGCTCTGGGGTGCCAGGAACCAGCATTCAGCCCCATGTGGCATGGGCAGCTGCTGTGTTCTAAGGTGCTTGGCCTGTCTCTGTGTGGGGGTCAACGCTCCTCTGGAACAATTCCAGGATTGACTCACTCAACATAAAGATCGAGCGGGAAGGAGTGGTGGGAAGCACAAGAGACAGCTGAGGATGGGAGAACAGGGGAGGCGGGTGCCTGGACAATCCAAAGAGAAGGGAGTCCTGAGGGCAGCCTGGGACAGTAGTAAATGGCAGTCTCTGTTCTGTTCATAGGAGGCTGGTTCCTGCTGACCCTTGGGAAGGTTACTGGAAAGGTATGCAATGATAGAAGTGTACCCCCAGGGCCCACTCAAAAGAGAGGTGACTACCTTTGGCCCAGAGAGTCAAGGGTATTTTTCTAAAAAAATAACCATCCACTGGGTTTTGAAGGGTGAATAGGAGTTTTCTAGGGAAGGACAGTGCAGTCCAGCCATAAAGACCAAAATGTACAAAAGCACAGAGATGTGAAACAGCACAATTAGTTGTTGAGTGATTCATTGCGTCCCATGGTATGAGGTAGAGAAGCACGAAGTTAAAGCCAAGGTCACAGTCACGGGGGCCCTTGTGAGCTCTGCTCAGGAATTGGGAATTTATCCTCAGTAATGATACTAAAAATAGCTAACATTCACTGCACACTTTCTGCAGGCCGGTCTTTATAAGGCTCATCTCGCTGAATCCTTGCATCAACTCTGGAGGTGGGGATTGTAACAATGGCCATTTTGCAGATGGTGAAACTGGAGGCCCAGAAGGGTTAAACAGCTTGCTCACTGTCACACATCTACTGAGTAGCAGAACTTGGGTTCCAGCCCAGGTGTCAATATATCTGCCCTGTGCTATACCACCTCTCCAGCACAGATCATGGGTGCCATCAAAAGTCTTTCGATTAAAGGAGAGGGACTGGCAGGCTGCCACAGATAATAGAACCCGTGGCATTCCGTCTTCCTTCTCCATTCGCTGATACGCTGTTCCCCCATCCTTCACTCCGATGGCTCACTAAGTGACATGTGTTGCCCCCGTATCACTCTGTGAGAGGGGGAAGGGGCAAGTAAAGTTTGGGTTGGCAGACTTGAGGAGGAACAAAGAAGTGATAGATGTTTCAAGGCTCTGATTTGAGCCTGTAGTGCTTCCAGGGAGAGGTGCCAGCATCCAGCAGGTAGTCAGAGGAAGGATCCGGGAAGGAAGCGTGTCAAAGGAGGAGATCGGGCTGGAGGTGGAAACTTAGGAGAGGCTGGTCATTGGAGCCATGGCACTGAATTGGAGTGCAGACCTCGGGTTCTCAATCCTGGTGACATTAGCATCACTGGGAAGGCTTTAAATAGAAATACCTATGCTCATGCTCCACCCCCAGACATGCCAATTCATCTGGCTCCAGGATGGGGCCTGGGCATCAGCAGTTTTGAAGTCCCAGGTGATTCTGATGTGTATGTCGAGGGTGAGAAGGAAAAGGGTCGAGTCAGGAGCCCAGAGGCATGCGGCAGTCGAGGCAGGAGAGGTCTGCACAGAAGGCTGGGAAGGAGCAGCCAGAGAGGTAGGAGGAAAGCCAGGAGTGGGAGGTGTCGCACAAGGCAAGGCGAGCGCGTGTCCCGGGGAGGCGGGGAAACCCCGCTTCTTTCTGCTGAGAGACTTAAGAAGATACATCTGAGGAGTTCGTGAATAGATAGAAAAAGAATGAATAATTTAAAAAGAAGTGTCTATTAGATTGAACCATGGCGAGGGTGCTGGTGACCTTGGCAGGAGAAACTCCATTCTCAGCGCCCACGCAATGTGGTGCCCAACGCAGACGGGTTCTTGTTGAATGAATGAATGAATGACTTGGTGGGAATGGGAGCCAGGTTGGAGTGGGTTGAGGAGTGAGCAAGAGGTGAGGACGTGGAGACAGCATGTGTAGACAGCTCTTTCAGAGAGTTTGATGGTTGGAGAGGGAGGAGAGAGATAGAAGGGAGCTGGGGAGGGGTGCGGTCAAAAGAGAGCTGTCGGGAGAGCCTGAAGTGGACACTGTAGGCCTGTGTGTCCGCGCGGCGCCGTGTGCGGGCGCGTGCGGGGTAGCCTTCCCTCAGAGCAAGCCGCCGGAGCTCTTGCCGGGGGACATCTGCGGTTATGCCTTGTCCGGGGGGCGGTGGGGAGGCCCAGGGTGAAGTGGCTCTTCCGGTGAGTCTCTGAGAGGGCGATTTTGATGGCAGGAACTGTGATTTCTGGTGAAGCTGCGGGCAGGAAAGGGAAGGAGTCCTGGCTCTGAGGAGAGAGGTGTGTTCCAGAAGCTGTGTTTGGGGACAAGATGAGGTCTACAGCAGGTATCCAGGGTGATAGAATTTGGAGCAGAGGGGCCAGAGTAAAAGTCCTGAGGCAAAATACATAAAGGAGCCGAGAGAGGAGAAGGCAAAGCCCGTGGGCAACCCGTGGCCAGAGGCTGGACGCCGTGGGAGCAGGTCCCGTACAGGGGTGGCGAAGGCGGCACAAGGAGCCTGGGAGGGCATGCCAGTGCCTGCTGCCAGCCCAGGCCGGCCCAGTGCAGAGGGCTGAGGCAGAGTTCAGCTTGGGGTGGTGGGGAGAGAGCTGGATAGGACACTCAGCACCTTTGTGCCTGGAAGGTTCTAGATGGTAGACAAGACAGACATAACAACTGCTCTCATGGGTTTTACGTACTAGTGGGGAAAGACAGACTAGATAGTATTAAACAGATAACTACAGAAGATAATTTTAGATAGTGACCAGTGCTGTGAAGGAAATAGAGTAGGAGGATGTGATGGAGTCACGGCAGCGGCTCTAGACTGGCCGGTCAGGGAAGGCCTCTTGAAGGAGGAGACCGAACTGAGACCTGAATAACAAGAAAGAACCAAACCTGTGGAGATCTGGGGAAAGGAAGTTGAAGAGGAAACTGCAGGTGCAAAGGCCCTGAGGCAGGGACAAGCTCTGCAGGCTGGCTGCTTTGGCTGGAGCCAAGGGAATGGGGTGGGGATGGGGAGGTTCCTTGCCTCTGTTTCTGACCCTCTCCCTCTGGGTGGAGTGCCCCTTCAGACTGCCCCTCGGTTATGCACAGCTTACAGCACTCGCCTTGGCTGGCAACAGTTCCTGGGAATGAGACTATTTTTAGACGCAGCTCTCCTCTCCGTGGGCCTAGAACATACCGTGTCTTTTTAAGATGATCAATATGGAATGACACTATTTATAGAGGCCCCACGTCAATTCCTGGAGCCTAGGACCCCCGAAAGGGGGGAAATCCAAGGACCCAGCCTCGTGAGGGCAGGCACCATAGCTGACAAGACACTCACGCCATCTGACTTATAGATTCTTTGAAATTTGTATCATCTCCTCTGCCGTGCTTGCCCTCACCCCTTCCCTGCAGAGTCATGGCCATGGGCTGGGGAGCCAGCTGCCCACCTCTTCGTTTCCCAGGGGCGTACGTGGTGTGCCTCAAACCCCAACTGAAAATTTCATTGTGATTTTTGAAGCCAGAGGTTGATGGAATAATTTGTCACCTCTCTTATCCATTCTTTGCTCCTCTTACTATTCTAGAGGAGCAGAAAAAGATACTGAGGACCCTCAAGGCCTCCCCAGTTCACTCCATGGGCCAGAGAGAGAGACCTGCCCAGGACGGGGAGAATGCAAGTTTGGAGTTAGGGGCTCAGCCTCCCTGGGGGGAGGTCAGTGTGGCCCATAGCAGCCAGGGCAGGCTGCCTGGAGGAGGTGGGATTGCAGCCCAGCCATGGAGGATGCACAGAATTTGGAGAGGTGAGAGGGATCAGATCGTGTCTTTGGGCCTGATGTTGGGAGAAAATGTTTACATTCTGAGGCTTGAGTTCTTTCTCCTCTCTTCAATTTCTTCTGATTAAATCTCCCAGGAAGGCAGTGGAAAGTCGTGTCCCATGGGGATATTAGCGGAGTGGAGGGACGGAGCTGCTCTCGTAGTGTTGGTGTGGGCCCAGGAAGGTCCCTCCCCCACTTGGAAATCCCTCTGTCGTCATCACCAAGGGTTTTGCTGCCCTCCTTACAGCCCTGGGGCCGGTGCTGGTCACCTCCCTAGGCTAAAGGTCACACCGAAGTGAGCAGGGCTCAGCCCAGGACTTCCCATGCCCTTGCCCATGGAGCCCCCGTGCTTTCTGCGAATTGATTTTGAACAGTAGGAAGGCTTCTCCTGGCATCAGGAGGATGGTAAACGGCTTTCTGGCAGGTATTAATTCCTCGAAGGCCTGTGCAAAGGAAGGACCTGGCTCAAGAGGCAGTTTTCAAAGAGATGGCGGAACAGGGAGAGCTAATCTGGCTTCAGGCACCACGTCAGTTCTCAGGCTACATTAGCCATCCCCCACACTCAGGTGGGCTGGGAGGTACCCCGGATGATCTGAGATGGGGGAAAACATCACGCCATGGGAGGGACCAGCCCAGCCCAATCAATGCTCCCTTGCCTGCCGTTCAAAGCCCCAGCCTCATCGACCAGGCCGAGAGCAGAAAAGTGGCCCAGACAAGCCCCTCAGAGCCAAGGTGCCTGCCTGGGCTGTGAGTGTATTCCCTGGAAGCACCCCAGCCCCTGAGTCCATTCCCTGCTGGGCCCAGAGCCCCACCCAAAGGACACTGACTCATGCGAGGGTGCAGGGAGGCTGAGGGCCAGAGGCTGCCCACCACAGCCAGACCCGAGCAGAAGAAGGCCCAGAAACCCAGCTGGCCATTTGCAGCCCCAGCCCGCCACTGTGCTGGTCGGATGCAGCACAGACTGCCAGTTAAATAAAGCGACAGCTAGTTGCCAACAGAACTGGAAACCCAGGGAAAGCCCCCACTCGCTCGCTGAGCACGGGTGCCTATTAGATGCATAATTGCTGAGCTTCTGTTTCAGGAACTGTCTGAAGGAGGGAGAGAAAAAAACTCCTTAAGAATCCCTTGGATCCCTGCGGTCCCCAGAGGTAGCTGGACTTTCAGCTCTCTTCCAGTCCTCACCTCTTACAACTGAATTAGGACTTGTCCTCATGGGTTACTCGTGTTCACAGTGCACCGCGCAGGTAGCTTAGGGGGCACTCGACAACAAATAAGATGTAAAAATCTCAAAAACATTGCACTGAGCAAAACCCAGCCTGACACAAAAGAGCCGATACGGTAAGCTTCCATATATGTGAAGTTCTAAAATAGGCAAAACTAATCTATGGTGATAGAAATCAGGGCAGTTGACTGACAGGCACAGTGGAGAACATTCTGGGGTGAGGGGAGTGTTCACTGTCGTAATTGGGGTGATAGTTAAACAGGTAACATGCATTTATCAAAACTCATCCAACTGTACATCTAAAATCTGTGTTATTTCTCGTATGTCATGGACACTTTTGTGGCACAGATTTAGTGTATGGGTGGACTGGCCTTTCTCCCTCTGGGCACTGAAAGACCCTAGAGGATAGGCTTCCCAGGTTTCGCTGAGGGCATTTCAAACTCCCTCAGTGCACACAGTAGGTGCCCCATAAATGCCTCAGTTGCCATGGCGTCAGTGCACAGTTCCTGTGAAGCCTTTCTCCAGCTCAAGTACTGAGAAAAATGAGTTGAAAGGAACCGGGCTAGAGAGAGACTTGGGGTGCTGATTGCTGTCTTTCGGGCACCCTGTGCCATGAGGGTGATTCCTGGGCCACGGATGGCACTTTCTGGCCTGATTATGTTTTGTGTGGGTGTGGCAGAGATGGGCCAGGGCATGCGGCAGAGCAACCCCGGTCACTGAGCTGGCTCTCTAACTCTGGGCCTCTGTGGTCTCGGGTATTAGATTGTTCAGTCCCCATCCTCCAGTCCCTGGAGACGCCGGGCCTGGGGCAGAGCCACACCTTGGCTGACAGTGCAGTGCCACCCAGCACAAAGTCATAGGTCCCCTGTGCATGGACCTGGGCATGTGTAAGGTGGCTCACAAGGAAGACCCAGGCCTGGGGAAGGAAGTTGCCATGTGCCCTGTGGAAGGGGATCCTGAGTGACCAGGGGAGTTTGAAGTGCCCCTGGCCTGGCACGCAGACACTGCTCAACAGTCAGTGGGTTGAATGAGCTGCCGCCATCCCTAATCCCCATCCTTTCTGTGAAGAAGGGGCACAAAGGAAAAAGCACCTTTAGGGGAACAGAGTAGCTACCCCAGGCCAGTTTGTCCTTGGGAGGTGAGCTAAATGCAGGGCTCAGGCCAAATGGCCAGCTCTCCCCTCAGCTCCCACCTCTGGAGGGGGCCTGGTCTCAGGGACCCTGGTTTCATCCCTGCCTGGGGAATCACTTTGCAGAGCTGAAGCTGCAGAGCTAAAGTGGGTGGGGTTTTCCTGTCAGCTGAATTAGCCTCAGCTTCAGCCTGGGTGTTGGAATAAATGAGATGCAAATGTATGTAAATGAGGGCATCCCCGGCTTCTGGGGTGGGCGTGTTTGCCTCCGCCTTTGGGAGGGATGGGGGTGATTCTGCAGGACTTCCCAAGATTACAGGAGGCCAGGGATCAGGACAAGAGAAGGACAGGCCCCTCAGACTCTCCCACCTCCCCCAGAACCAGGGTCTGGACTGGACAGGGTTAATGCTTATGCAGCCTCAAAGGAGTGGAGCCTGCAGGGAGCCGGTTAGCTGAGGCCCTGCCTTTGATCTGGGAGCAGGGACCTGAATACACAGGCCACCAGCACCAGCTGGCACCCCCGCCGAGCCTTTGTCCAAGCTGTTAGCCCAAGAGTGAGCCAAGACTGTGCAGATAATTGCCGGAGTGGGAGGGATGGTCTGAAACGTGCTGTCCACCCCACCCCTCCCTCTCCACACCCCACCATCCCAACCTGTGGCTTGGGCCTCCACAGCCACCCACAACCACTGCCAGAAACCAGGGATCCTTCTACCCAACCCCCACCCTTGCACCTCCCCAGCCCCACCCCCACCCACCAC
This sequence comes from Avahi laniger, assembly GCA_963575035.1. Lineage (NCBI taxonomy): Eukaryota > Metazoa > Chordata > Mammalia > Primates > Indriidae > Avahi > Avahi laniger. The sequence goes on along the minus strand of CAUYSK010019596.1, from coordinate 14,301 downwards.
CCCCAGAGGCCAGCCTGAGGCCCAGCCCCAGAGCAGGTGGAATTCTATAAGGGTTTGGGGCCTGGTGGCTGGAACTCTGTGGCAGTGCCATCCAATGGAAATAGAATATGAACCACAAATGCAAATGCAAGTCATATATGCAATTTAAAATTTTCTAGCAGCCACATTTTAAAAAATAAAAAGAAGCCAGTGAAATTAATTGTAACACATTTTATTTACTCCAGTATAATATATCTTGTTAAATATTATCTGTTTAATGTAGCCAATATTAAAAATTATTAATAGTTGGCATTCCTTATCATGCTAAGCCTGCACATATCAATCCACACTAGCCACATTCCAAGCATTTGGTCGCCACGTGCCATGCGGTGAGCGACTGTCTGCCTGAGCTGGAGAGGAAAACTGCTCAGGAATCGGTTCTGTCAGAGAAACTGCTGACTCTTTGGGCATGGGCAGAAATCGGCCAGGTCTCCCTGGGAGCATCTGCCCATGCGTGGGCACTCGGGCTGTGTGGAGGGAGGACCAGCCACAGATGAGGCAACGGGGTCAACTCAGCCTTGGAGTGAGGGTCACAGACTTGCTCAGTCCAGGCAGGTGGGCACAGGGTTGCCATGCCCTTTCCCCCAGCTCTCTGTGGCCTCAGAGGTTGGAAGCAATATAGTGCAGGGGCTAGGCTCCTAGGCCTGGCTTCACACAGGCTGGGGCCCACTTCATCTCTCTTAGAGTCAGATTTCCCATCTGTAAAGTGAGGATAATAACCCCTGTCTTCCTGGGATTGTTGCAAGGATGAAGTAAGGTGATCCACAAACAGCCCTTAGTGCAGTGCCAGGCACGTGACGAGCTTGTGATACTGCTGGGACAGCGCTTAGTGCAGTGCCACCCGCCTCTCAGAGGCAGGGAAACTGAGGTCCAGAGGGGACCTAGTCACGGTGTGAGTTTGTGTCCGGACGATAGGACTAATCCAGCACTCACTCCGTTTTTCATTCTTTCATTCACCAGGCCCTGCTGTGGGAGGCAAGGGGAGAGGCAGGCGTGGAAGTAAACTGCTGTGCTCTGGGATGAGGCAGGTGGGGGAATTCAAGTGTGCCAGGAGCACAGAGGGACGAGCCAGCTGGGCAGAGGGCTGGGATGGGTGATGAGGAGGGCCCTCTGAGCTGGATCTCTCATAAGAACAATAATACCAACAATAACCACAGAGGCAGTAGCAGCTGACATTCATTAAACACTTGCTGTGTGTCAAGCATATACGACTATCAGTTTTATGCCTCACAATAGCCCTGTGGAATAGATACTACTTTGAATCCCATTTTACAGACGGGAAAACTAAGGTAGAGAAACATCAATTAATTTTTCCACAGGCAGAAGGCAAATAAGTGGCCAGGGCCCAGATTCACGTGGGCAAACTGGCTTCCAAGCACAACCCCAACCACTTCCGCTTCCCTATCCCACATAGAAACTGGAAATCTTGAAGAGGAGGAGTGGGGAGGCCGGAAGGGGAGAGAGAGTGGGCACGGAGTCAGGTTCCCCTGCCCATGGCGTTTCCTTGTTGCCAGTCTCTGCAAATCTGGGTGAATTTCCTTGCCAGCCACCATCGAGTCTCTTTGCTGATGACTTTTCTTCATTTTCCCATAATCACATGTTGATTTGGGATCCAGCACCTTGGGAAGAAGAGTATTCTATGAAGTCACTTGTAGGACCATGTACACAGTGGGTGCTGATTAAATGCTCACTGAATCATCAGTTAATAAAATGAGTCTGTGAGTCGAGGTGTTGATTAATTAACATATTCTCCTCAAGGAGGAAATGCGATTGCCTTACAAGTGGGGCTGGAAGTCCCGATGGGAGATTTGGGGAGTGAGGCCCAGAGTGAGAGAGGTCTTTGCATTTGGGGTCCTGTGGATGGCTGGGGTAAAGTTCCACCTTGTCAAACTCTCCCTAATCCCATTCTCCTGTCCCTGGTGGTGTTAGTCTGGGAGCATCCAGACTCTTCCTAGCGTGTCCCCCCAGCCTGAGTGGACAGCGGGGACCCTGTGCTCACCTGTGGAGTGTGACGGGGTGTGATCAGCGAGTCTCTGGCTTCGAGGGGTCTCTTCTTGAGCACGAGGGGCAGGCAGAGGGGAGTGCGGTGGAGCCAGGCAAAGGTGGACGGCGTGCTTGGGGCCCGGGGGACTGCAAGCTTGGGGCGGCGGGTGCTCCAGCCCAGGTTGCCTGGACTGCAGAGCAGGAGAGAGGAGCACTGAGCGGAGGAAGCCGGCAGAGATTTTCTAGGAAGCCTGGGAACCACTTCCACAGAGTGCTTTGCATAAATTTACATGGCGAAGAATATTCTTTGCATGCTGTGTTTCAGAGGCTCCGATTCCAAGGCGACCAAAATGCCAGACGTGATGCTGAAGAGTGCCTGCCTTCGGGATCAGGGACGGGAGTGGGCAGGAGGCAAGAGAGTCATGTCAATTCCTGCCTCACCCTGGCGTGACCAGCCGCCCTGGTGTGTCCTGGGCTGAGGGGGATCCTCGGATACAGGAATTTTAGTGCTAAAACCGGGAAAGCCCCGGTGAAAAACAGAATGAGTTGGTCACCCCACATCCATTCCCACCCCAGACGGTCCCCATGGCTGCACTCTGGCTGCCAGGCGGTGTGTTCCACGCCATAGCACCGTAACCGTCATTGACCGAGCACCAGCTGTGTGCCCCTTGCGTTCAAGAAATCCTCCTCCAGGAAGGCTGACTGGGAGGACAGCACGGAGTTTCTGGTGTGAACAGTCAGTAATCTCCCCCACAGCGTCTCTGCCCTGACGTGAATAGCCAATACAGCCCAGTGGGTCGGAGGAGGGGACCGCCCCTGCCCTAAGAAGAGGCTTCCAGGCCATTTGGGAAGACCTGCAGCGGCCAGGAAGGGGCCAGAGCTGGGTGTGGGGTGCAGAGGAGGGAGCTCAGCGTGGGTGGCTGGGGGGGCAGTCAGAGAAGGTGTCCCTGCTAGGAGAGCGGGAGTGACTCTGCCATCGCACTGGGCGGGGAGAGTGTGGGAGTGTCTAGGTCCTGGAGTGGGGCGCTGCACGGTGCAATGCAGGCAGAGAGGGAGGCACTGCCGTGGTCCACACAGGGGCGAGGAGGGCTGTCTCAGGGCAGTGGCGTTGGCACAGAGGTGGTGGTGTTGGCTGGGGGTTAGGGGCTGTGGCCAGTGCTAGAAGAAAGGATGTCAGGAGGAACCAGTTTGAAAAGGAGGATTCCCGGCTTGCTCCCACTAACTCTCAGGAGCCAGCGGGACCCAGGGAGGGATGTGTGCAGTAACCAGAGGCTGATGAACTTGGGGCAGGATGCAGTGAGGGCAGCTAGAGTGAAGCATAAAGGACAAGGGAAACTGGCCCAGTACGAGTGGTCAGTTGGAAGCAGCTGCCATGGCCCGGAGAGCTTCTGTCGGGCTGGTGCAGAGGAAGAAGCTGATACAGATGGAGCAGCTGTCCTGGGCATGGGAGAATCATGAGGTGCTGGCATCTAAGGGGAGAGCGGCTATGGTCTTGGAATCAGACCAGGTCCAGCCTCCAACCATGCTGGCGCTGTGCGAGGCAGACGCCTCTTGTTCATGTGTTTGCCCCTACAGCCTTCTGCAGCTGGGCATGGGTCCTTCCCCCAAAAGCTGTGGGCTGACCTCCTCCTAGGCCTTAGAGGTGAGGTTGAGGCTGAGCCCAGAGCATCCTCAGATCACCCCTGAGCCTTCTCAACCTGGCAGCACCGGAAACCCTGCAGCCAGGGCTCAGCCAGGCTTGGCCACAGCAGGGCGTGGGCCCTGAGCTGCTGAAGGAAGGGCAGGGCCAGAGCCAGGTGCAGGCGGCAGGAGAACAACGGAGGAACGGATCCTGCCCGCCCACCAGGAGCGGCCTGTGGGACCCAGAGACAAAGGACGCTCTTGGTGGGTTTACTTTGGAACCTGAGGCAGCTTCGTCCCTGGGGCACAGGGAATTTCATATGGAATCTGCTCTCAGCAGCTCCCCTGGGTGGCCCCAAGGGCGTGGGTGCTCTGCTGGAGGCCAGCTGGGTAAGACCCTTCTTAGGACCCAGGGCCTCATCTCCAGGGTTTGGGATGGAGAAGTGGGGAGGGTGTGGCAGTGCTTGGACACATGAGCCTAGACATCTGCTCCCTGGTCTCTGTCTGTCCCTGAGGACCTGGGACCTAGCTCCATGAGCTCTCTGCCTCTGCCACAGGGCCTGCAGGACTCAGAACAGGACTTCTCAGGCCTAAGGGTAGGGCAGACTGGGGTCCCAAGGCCAGACTTTCTCCTGGGGGAGGCTTTCGTGCTATTCTCCACCCCTACCCAGAAACGACATGGAGTCCAGGTGAGTCAGCCAGCGGCCAGAGGAGAGGCTGAACCCGCTGTGTGGGGAACACGGTGAGAGAGAGCATCAGAGAATACCAGAAAATACAAGGAGGGTCACCTCGTCCACCTTCCTCACTTTCCAGATGAGGAAGCTGAGGTGTAGAGGGGGGGACCCCAGAGTCAGCAGCTGAGCAGGGACCAAGCTGGGCTCTTAACCTTTCTCATCCAGTTGGGTGAAGCCCATCTCAGAATTGCATATTTCAAGACAAAATAAAATGCATAGGATTAAAAAGGAAACCAATTGTACTGAAATATAGCTCTCAGAACACTTAAAAACCAATTTTTGGTAGAGTAATGTATGTGCTTCTTTATTGATGCTTTGAATAATAAAATCTAGCGGCGGGTCTAAGTACTATAATTTTGAAGTCTTGATGAGCATTAGTGATATCTGAGATAGCAGCAGCAACCGTAATGGGATGGGGAAATAACTGCAGCTTCTTTGGGTCGCAGGTACCACTAGCACTTCTGTTTCATTACCTACATTCATAATTGAAGGAAATGCTAAATTCGAGTTAGAGGTTAAGGAGGAGATGCAATTTCTCCCCTGAATCCTTTCCCCACCCTTCCAAGGGGTCTGTTAAGTGCCATTAAACTACGGAGGCAGGCTAAACTCACCTACGAGTTAGCAGGCAGGAGAGTAGCTCCCTGGCGAAAGAGGGGAGTTAGTGACGGGGAGGAACCTGGTCTGAGAGACTGGGAGCAGTCTCTTTCTTTGTTGGGGTGCTGGTTACCAGATGTGTTCATTTGTGGAAATTCATCCACCTGTGTGCTCTGTACACCTGTCTACCTGAGTCGAGTCGTTTATCTCAATACAGATTGGAAACATCCTTGCTAGAACAGACCCGTGTGCAGGCGCAAGCTGGCACGCGCTCACACACGCTTGCCGGTGTGTACTAGTGAACCTCTGCGGGTCCATGGACATACACGCGTCTCCGGAGCCCTTGCAGGCATATGGACACAGATGGATACAGTGAGACAGAGAACGCTATTTTTAGGAAGCAATTCCAAGCAAAAGAGGTGGCTTCCCAATTTACAGACTAGAGATTGCTCACAGTGGCGAGGGTTGCCCTACGAGAAGCTGCTGTCATCCAGGCTGGGTTTTTTTTTTTTTTAAAAAAAAAAGACTAATAATTGCATTGTTTTTGTAAAAATAATGCAAGCTCATCATAAAGAATTCAAGCCATAAAAAAAGTATGAAGAAAAGTTCAAAATTACCCAAATTTCCATCAGCAAAAAAAAAAAAAAAAAAAATCCCCATTCACATTTGGCAATGAGTATTATGTTACAAATGTCTGTCTGTTCACTCAAAAATGGAAGGTAGGCAGGGAAATGCTTTTAGAAAATGGGAACCTACTCCTTCGCCTGCTATTTTTATCAAAGATGTTCCTTTAACTTGCTTGAGTGAAACAAGAAAAAGACGCAGAGGATGGAGTGGCTCTTAAAGTGCAGATCCTGCGACTTCTTTCCTGCTTCCCTTCGTGCGTGCCATGCCGTGCTTCCCTGGGGACCAGAGGTGCCCTTTTGAGGCCTGGCTGTATTGTGTTTGCTCACTGTTTACCTGTCCCTTGGCCAGGTGCCTGCTTCATGGCAATCCACTGTGCTCAGGGCTGGGGCCCTGAAGTGCAGGCCCTTTGCCAGCCATGTGCAGGGATCCGTGCAGCAGCAGCTCATTGGGGTCATTGGTCACATGTTTTGCAGAAGTAAGATCAAGGCAGAGCTGGCCCTTGGTTGACAGAAAGGGATTCTGTCCTGGCAGAGATCTCCAACAGGTGTCCTGTCTTCCCCCTTGAGTGGGTGCCTGGCCATTCCTGGGTTTGATGTGGCAATTAGCGGACGCAGCCTCCCGGCTCGGTGTCACATTCAGGAGCTGCTCCGACCACATCCTGTTTTGGTGGGGCAGTCAGAGTGCATTCTTCTCCCTCAGTGTCATGGGCAGAGCGTGTTCACACCAGGTACTGGATCATTGGGGGCCACATTCTCCCGGTTTGGCGTCACACGCATGTGCCAGCTGGATGTCCTAGTTGATGAGTGGTCACCATTTTCCGGTTCTCCTGTCACTTGGGATCAGATTTCATTTGTTTGCTTTGGGAGGAGGGGAGCAAGGAGCAGCGTGAGGAGCCAGAGGTGCTCCATCAGCATTTCCCTTCTTTTTTTTTTTTTGCAGTATAATTCAATTTATTACTAGACTTTTATTTGGTTGTTAAAAAATCTGTAAGGGTGCATATATTTAACAGCAGGGAGGATGGGGGGTAGAAGGCAGCCAGAAGAGTAAGAGTTATTTTCAAGTTACCTGAAGTGCCAGGCTAATTTTATACGATATTTTGACCTTTCCAAGAAAGTGAAATAGCTCAGATGGGCAAGGAAAACACTTCCCACCTTTTGGACAAGATTGGTTTGGAGGATATACTCTGGAGATTGCTTTGAGATCCTCTCAGCAGGGGCTGTACCACAGCTGTGTATACCAGGGTGCCAACATCTGGATGACAACCCCCAAATTGTTATCCAGCTGTTTGCAGAAACCCACAGGATTTTCCTGGGTCTCCTATGTCCAACACAGGTGTTCAATCAATTGACACCTCCTGTGTGCACCCTCCCCTATACAGGCACTTGGTGCTCTGGGGAGACCAGACAACGTCCCCCACTGTTGGGTCCCGCCACTCAGGCGAGGAGGCTGCCCTCCACAGGGCTCCGGGGTTTCCTCTAGAAGGGAAGGATTGAGAGGAGGTGCAGGACTTCTGATGTCCTCACTCCTCACCTACGTTTGTTCATCATTCAGTCAGTCATTCGTTTGTTCAGGCCCAGCTCTGCTAGGGATCTGGGATTAAAAGATGACAGCCCCACCCCTGCCCATGGGGTGTCCTTCCTCAGCCCAGGGTGGGTTGACACTAGCTGTGGAAGTGTCTCAAGCGATGACAGTTAAGGAACCCAAAGGTGCGAGCATTTCCTTTTGTGTTGAGCGGTGCAGAACAAAGGTGCTTTGGTGACACTCTTGCTCTTGCCCGCTTGCACTCAGATGTGCTGTCAGCGGTCTCCCTGCCGGTCCCCATGCACGCCACAGCCGGGAGGGTGCTGGGTTAACCCAGGCCAGCGTGGGCCAGGTGTGCCTGTGGAGTGGTTGGCATCCTGGGGTCCGGAGCAACTTGCAGACGTGTCCTTCCCTGCCCCAGCACAGCCACTCCCCAGCGGGCCTGACTGCCTGCCCTGGCCCTGGGCGTAGCATCAGGTCCATTGTCTGTGTCTTCCAGCTTCCCCACAGGCAGCGTGAGCAGAGCCTGTGCCCAGAAGCAGGATGAGAAGATGGCAAACTTCCTGTTACCTCGGGGCACCAGCAGCTTCCGCAGGTTCACACGGGAGTCTCTGGCAGCCATCGAGAAGCGCGTGGCGGAGAAGCAAGCCCGCAGCTCGGCCACCTCGCAGGAGAGCCGTGACGGGCTGCCTGAGGAGGAGGCTCCCCGGCCCCAGCTGGACCTGCAGGCCTCCAAAAAGCTGCCAGATCTCTATGGCAACCCACCCCGAGAGCTCATCGGGGAGCCCCTGGAGGACCTGGACCCCTTCTATAGCACCCAAAAGGTGACTGCCACCCACCCCCTACCCCACGTCCCCTTCCATGCTGCTCCCCATCAATGGAGCAGACGGAGAGGGGCTCTGCTTAGGGTGGGCACCCCTGGCTTTGGGGGGATGAGTCACTGGTGATCTGTATTCCAGTCACCTTAATTTTGGAGTTCTGGAAGTAAAGATAGGAGTTATGCCACCTGAGATGCTAGTTTGGTGCTTTGAAGAAAAGAGACGGCAGCACCAGTTGAAGTCCTACCTCCTGTGGAGCACCTTCCCTAGAAATTACCTGCGGTTAGATTTGCACCTCTGGAGGACTCTTCCCTATCCCATGGTGTGTGTGTGAATTAGAGTCAAGCCGAGTCCCACTCTGAGTTTGGGCCCCAGAGCACATCACGTGGTCCTGTCCCCTAACTAGGGACAGCATGTACCCCTACACCCCACCCCTCGGCAGCGTGGAGAAATCACCAGGCGTTGACTGTGCCGGCTGGCTCCGACTGGGGCCACAGTACCAGCTCCCTGGGCCTTGTGGGCGTGCAGTGGACCAGGAAGGCCAGAGAGAGATCTGCAAGGGGGCAGTGACTACTGGGGGAGGGGGGTTCTGCCATTGTCCATCCTGAGTGTAGGGAGAGGAAGTGGCTTTTGCCCACTAGGGCAGGGTGACTCAGGCTTCCTCCCAGCATGGCTCCCCACCAAGAGGTAACTACCCTGTCTGAGTCCCCTGCCCTGGCCTCCCCGTCAGGCCTGCATGCCCCAGCCCTGCCCTCGGCCAGGCAGCGGGTATACAGGGCTCCTGTGGGGGCTTGGCCTCACCCCCCAGCTGCCTACACCTGCAGGCCTCATGCCGGAGGGAGGCGGATTTGAATCCGGGGGAGGCCTCTCCCCAGAAGGCTGAGTACCGAGGAGGCAGTCGCTACTCACATAACCGCAGTCGGCACCAGGCTGAGGAAGCACGTGAGGGCAGACAGACTAGTGAGGTCAGGGTGACAATGCGTGCAAACATGAGCACGTGGTGCATGTGAGGGTACACGGCTGTGGCTGTGAGACTGTGTTTAAGACCAAGAGCCTGAGGGGGACATGGGGCACATCTTTGCCTGAGTGTGTGCACACGTCGTGTGTGAGTGGGCGCAGGTATGCAGGCAAAGCCCACCCAGTCTATACAAACAGCGGGAGAGGAGGCCTTGAGCCGAGTCCTGCTCCCAGCTGAACCGCCCCTGGTTCAAGTAACTCAGGTGTGATCAAGGTCATGGATTGGGGCCACAGCTGGGGTCAGGGTTAGGCGAGGAGGTGGGATTAGTCAGGGTGGGCAAGCCTAGGTCATGGTTGGTCAATAAGAATTGGGTTGGCGTTAAGCCACTGCTGGTAGTTAGTGAAGATTATGGTGAGAGGATGGGTGGCGATTAGGCCAGACCTAGCTGGGACAGGCAGGCATCACAGCAGGTGAACTTGACTGAGGTTGGGGTCATGGCCAGGCTGGGCTTTTGGGGACTGGTGGCAGCTGAGCTTGGGAGGAGTCAGGGAGACCTTCTCTTCGGTCCCTGTGTCTGGGAATGCTTGCACAGCAGCTGCAAGTATGATTCTGGCCTCTAACCTTCTGTCTCCACTTACTAACCCTTGGCCTCCATGCCTGCAGTACCACAGGGTGACCGAGGCAGAACTTTTGGTCCTAATCTATCTGGTCAACTTGTCTCCCCAGTCCAAATTAAGTAGAACCTTGTCCCACCAGCTCAGTCTTTAGAGAACTGAGATCCCAGAGCTGTTCCCACCACACGCCTGGGCAGGTGGGGATGGGCTGCTGCCCGCAGGGGCTGCTGTGGCCCAGACTCAAGCACTCATCCACCCCTGTGGCTGTAGTGCCCTGTAGAAAGGCATCTTCTGGAAGCTCAGGGAGGGGGCCACCTTGGGCTGCTCATGATCCCCCCAAGAGGGAGACACTAGGTTGTTCCTCTGGGGTGGGTGAGGCAGACGTTTGCCCTGGACTCTTGGAGACAGGGCCCTGGGGAAAGCCCTCTCTGAGGCTGGTTCTGTACTTTCCTCTTCCCTCCTCCCCACCCATGAGTCTTCCCTGCTGGCCCAGCCTGCCCCAGCTGTAGCCTCATTCCCTCATCCCAGGGGCTGGGGGGAAGCCATTCAGGATGGGCAGGGGTCAGCTGAGGGAGATGGGGAGGGAGGAGGCATCACTGTCTTCTGGGCCTTTACTGTGACGGCAGCCAGGCAGGGATCATGAAAGGCCCCTTCTTGTTGGGACTGTAATTTTGCAACTAAACTAAATCTCAACCAACCTGACGTTCCCTTAAACTAGACCTCCCCCCACCTACCCATGGGCAAGGCAATGAGGGTCCGTTGACCTGCTGAATGTGCCCCTGCTGCCAGCCTTCCCACCCCTTCCACCCCCGCCCTCTGCCACAGTCCCTCTGCTGCTCTGAGCCAGCAGCTGCCCCCAAAAGCCTGTCTCCACAAAGACCTAATGCCATTCTCTGTCCACAGACCTTCATCGTGCTGAATAAAGGCAAGACCATCTTCCGGTTCAGTGCCACCAACGCCTTGTATGTCCTCAGTCCCTTCCACCCCATCCGGAGAGCAGCTGTGAAGATTCTGGTTCATTCATATCCTTTGCAGTTAATCCCTGCTGGGTGCACCCTGGGGGGCCTGCACTGGGGATGTGCACAGGGCGCTGCCCCCCACCAGTACCCTAGTGTAGGGCTGAGGGTGATGCTGAGTTTCCTGCTTGGTCTCAGACAGGCAGCCTGGTCATCGCCTAGGAGCTGGCTGGAAATTAGAACCTCTGACCCTACTGCAGACCTACCAAGGAATCAGCATCTGCATTTTAATAAGATCCCTAGGGAATTCTTGGACACATGAAAGTTTGAGAAACCCTCCTCTGATTCTTCTGAAGAAGAATATCCTAGAAGCTAAGCTGCTGAGGATCCCAGAAGAAATGAGACCTGTCAGTGTCCCCCTGGCTCTGACATGGGCTCCAAATGTCCCCTCCCACCACATGCCCTGGGCCCTCCTCCTCCCCACCCACTCTCAGGAACCTTCAAGCAGGTCGCCAGGGAAAAAGCATTTCCCAGTAAAGAGGCCTCAAGTTTATTCACACGTGGGCATCTTTCGAGGGAGGCAACACTTGCTTTTTGATTAGGTGTTGACAAAATGTTTGCAGTTTTAGAGTATCTCAAAGAACTCTGGTTAGCATTAAATTATATAAACCACAGCCTAAAAAAGCTCTGGCCTGCGGAGAAGAGCTATCGGACTGATGCAGTGTAAAGGGGGACCTGGAGGGGGCCACGCTCGGCCAGCATGCAGCATGGGCGCCAGGACCTAATCACTCCCGTTCTCTGGACTTCAGATGGGACCTTTCAGGGCGAGCGGTGCCAGCTGCAGAGGCATCAGTATTTTACTGTGCGGGCCTGGGCAGCCCTTTCTTTGGCCAGGAGCGGCCAGGGTGAGTACACACATGGAACCAGCTCTGCTGTTAATCTAAGCAGTGCTGCTGGGCTCCGCAGCAGGACTGATTGTGGGTCTGGCGGGCTGGCCCGACAGTTCCCCAAGGTCCCCCAAAGCCTCTACTCTGAATGGGCCTTTTCTGAGGCCAAGACAAAGATGTCACCCATTAACTTCTGGGCAGGGCAGGAGGCTTCAGGAACACAGCTGCCTAGTGAGGGACTAAGTAACCAGGACTGAGACTTACAGGTCAGGGGCTTTTCATCTCCAGGCAAGGACACCTGTGCCCCAGTGCCTGGCCCTAACCCCAGGGGTTAATTGGAGGGGCTCGGTGCCACTTTGTTATCTGCATGCAGGCACACAGTAAGATGCATTTGTCCAACCACAGGTCTGTTCTCCCCTCCTCTGGCTCACCCCTGCCTTCCCCGTGGGGGTCCTGAGACACGTGCATGTGTAGGGAAACCCCCCCCGCCCCATGCACGCTGTGGCCATGACATCAGCACTGTGGTCTCTAGGGTGGTAGATACTGTGGAAAGGAGCTGTGTTCGGGGCAGCGTGTCATTCACAGCTGCATCTTACTTTGTGGGACTGAGCGGTTCTGGATTTCATGTGGAGCCATCCTGCGACAGTTCCTGCACTCCCTGTGGGGTCAAGCACTTAGCTGGGCACCCTGGGGGTATCGAGCTGAATAAGACCCAGTCCTGGCCCCTTGGGAATTTTACAGTCACCTAAGAGTAATAAGGCAGCTACACAAATAGCTGTCATTCCTGCCAGCACGTGGTCATGGCCTGGTGAGCACAGAGCCATAGGAGGAAGAAAGGTGGGCTGCTTTCTTGCTCTGAGCCTGTCTGCGGCCTCACTCCAAGGGCGTGGCCTCTCTGAAAGCATCCTCCAGCTCTCACCTGGGGCTTCTCCTCCAGGTATCTAACCAACCCAGCTCTGTTTGGCAGCCACAGAGGCCTCCAGGGAGGCAGCAGCCCCAGGGCTCCAGCAAGGCACTGGGCTGGGCGTGGGGCAGAGGAGAGGCCAGGAAGGCAGGTGGGCGAGGGAGGCAGTGGGGGCGCTCAAGTGCCCAGCCTGGCCAGACGGCCCATTGAGCAGTCGTTCTGAGGCTGGGAGATGTTGGTACCACCTGGCAGGACTGGCCCTGAGGGCCCTGAGCTGGCCTGTGTCCCCCAGGGCAGCTGCCCCAGGGAAGTGCTGAGCATCAGTGAGGCCCTAGACTGGGTTCCTGGTCGCTGCCTTGACGCTCCACTGCCTGGGGATGGGAGCACAGCGCTGGCCCTCAACAGCGCCACTTAGTGGGCTCAGCGGGCACTGAGGGGGAAAGAGGCCTAGATTTGTGGGGTTTGAGAGCAGCCCCTCTGCACCCTTGAGGCTTGACATTCGGGGTGTGGTACAAGGATGGGTAACATCAGCATCCCCAGAATCTTGTAGAAATTGCCAAATCCTGTCCCCCCCAAACGTGTGTTTTAGCGATGTCCCCATGTGCACACTGCTGTAGGATGATTGTTGCCAAATGTCAGCCTGTGAGGGCCACCTCAGTCCCACCTGGGAAGTTTGTTAAAATGAAGATTCCTAACCAGTCTTTACAAGCCAGAATCACCAATGTGAGGCCTAGGAATCTGCAAGATCGCCATGCATTTTTTAATTGAAATATACTTCATATACCATAAAATTTACCATTTTAAAGAGCACAATTTGGTGGGTTTTAGTATATCCATAAGGTTATGCAACCATCACCAGCTACTTTCAGAACGTTTCTGTCACCCCAAAAGAAACTCTGTACCCATCATGAGTCAGTATGCATTTCTAATGAACAGATTCTATGTTTTGAATTCTGAACTTATGCTCTGCCTAAATTTTTATATCCATTCGAACATCTACTGAGTCCTACCTGTGCAAAGTTCTGTGCAAGGCTCTTTGGGAAGGGCAGGTGGGGCAAAGACAAAAAGGGACAGGAGGTGTGAGCGTGGTGGCTCACAGCTGTAGTCCCAGCAGTTTGGGAGGCTGAGGTAGGAGGATCATTTGAGGCCAGGAGTTGAAGCAATATAGTGAGACTCCATCTCTGAAAATTTTTTTAAAAATTAGCTGGACATAGTGGTGCATGTCTGTAGTCCTAGCTACTGAGGAGGCTGAGGTAAGAGGATCCCTTGAGCCCAGGAGTTCAAGGCTCCTATGAGCTATGACTGTGCCACTGTAGTCCAGCCTGGGTGACAGAACAAGTTACTGCCGCTAAAAAAATGTAAAAATAAAAAAGGGTAACCTGGTGACTTGTAACAACCCAAGAGCTCACAGACCATAGTGAGTGCACAGTGGTTCAGCTTGGCCTTACTCTTTGCTCTGTGCTTGCAATGCATCCCTGGGAAGTTACCGAAAAAGTAAATATGGGCATGTAGAATGATTTTTTGTCCTATGTATTTTTGTTATAGTGCTGCAGAATGTGTTCCTGCAGGGATTAAATAAAAGAAACCAACTGAACTCCACATTCCACTGCAGTCATATTCAGAGAGGCCTCACATTCACACCGAGAAGCATTTGCTTTCCTGGGTGCACAGATCTGTTCACAAAATCCTCCCACGTTTCTCTACCAGATTCAAATGGGCAATCAAACCGTGTGTGTGTGTGTGTGTGTGTGTGTGTGTGTGTTCATTTAATAGCACAAATACATGAAGATACCCCCCCACACCCACACACAGTTAATTCCCTTTGGGAATTTTTTGATGCCCTGGGATCTGCAGACTTAGAAAGCCCAAGTGTCAGGCACTCTTCATAACCCATGCAGGCAGTCCTTGCTGGCATTTTAATCATGAGGCTGGGAGTGGGTGTTTGAGGACAATGACATGACAAGATTGAAGATGTTCAGCTGAGCTCAGGCCTGGGGAGCTGGCCTTTGCCTCTGCCCACACAAGGGACCAGCGTGTTCATCGGCC
>CAUYSK010019594.1:0-34448 GCA_963575035.1 Avahi laniger | reverse complement strand
AAAGCTAGTTAAGATGCTTGTGTAAAATAATCACTTCCACAGATTTGTTTGTCTCAGTAAACAGAAATTCACGCTTGTTTATAACTTACATTTATAAATTATACTATTTTGCTATTTATATACATATTTTCATGCTTTTGTAAAGCACATTTAAACCATTGGTCCATTTCTATAAGCTGCAAATGTAAACCAACATTATAGAAACTACCAAAAGAAACTTATCGCACATATTAAATATTGCATCATACATGGAAATAACATGAAAGTTTATTAGGTGAAATGAACTGCATGCTGTTAATGTTAACCAATATAGTCTTTTTATCTCATACACAACCTTTAAAAATATTTTAATTACTAAGATAATATCCAGATCTATAGGAGTCATATAATATCTTAAAATGCAAATTTTAAAAATATCTGTGAATAAAATTACTTAAATACTTTATTCATTTACTAGAATACTCAAGCTTCCTAATGACCTTTTGATAGACCAATGGATAGCCAATGATCTTTAAACCAATATTTGAGTCAACTTGGGATTTAAGACTTGAATTTCTGAACTACTTGCAAGATGTCATCAATACAATGATTTCTTGAGTACTTTATCAATGTTACTGATGTCATGTTTGATACTGTATAATTTAACCTTCCTAATCCTACATTGTAGCCTGACTACCTAGATTAAGAGTATGCATTATATTGAAAAATTCATTAGGCTAGTTTGATATAAAACATATACTTTGGAAGATATCAAATACTTGTTCAATTTTTAACATCAAAATTCCTGCTGTCAATCTAATTATAAAAATTACATTGATGTTGAATTTTCATATCCTTAAATTTAAAAATATTACAAGTGTTTTATATGGCACATCATATATAGCATATGTCCAAAAATGTTGTAAAACTGAGGCAGAATAATTGTTTAGATTCAGCAAGCATTTATTATTATAAATACCTTCGATAGTACCAGGTTGTGAGGAATACGTTTGGATAGGACAAGTTTCCTGCCCTAGAGGAGATAAAATAAAAATAGTACCATTTATGTTTAAAAATATATATTTAAAATTTTTAACCATGTCGTTTTAGGTAAGTTAGTGGTTAAATGCTGATTCGATGGATTACGAACAGCATGCTCACAGGATAAGAAACAAAGTACAAATCGTTAGTACTAATCATTGCTGCTTCTATGGTAGATAAAAGAATTGTCAATCTAATATTAGTATTTGGGAAACTTGCATCTTACACTTAAAATTATTTCAAAGAACATTCATGAATATAATTGTTCCTTAGAAAAAGGCTGCAAGATACAAAACAGAGTAAAGCTTCATTTTTATTCCATTTTGGAGATGATTGAAACTTGTGAAGATTAGTGACTTGTTCCAAATGATAGTTAGTGGCAAAGCCCTAACAAATGTTCCAGGTTTTTTTGTTTAATTCCACAATGATTTTCTAATAAGTGAGAGAAATGAAATGTTCATGGAAGCCTGGATGGTTTGGATAAAAAAGCATATTCAATAGTATAATGCAATTTATATTTGACAAAATGAAAAAAAAAGATTTTTCTAGCACAAGCTCAGCACAATCTATTACTGATTAAGCACATGCAGAAGATAAATTCTATACTGGTATTCTCATGAGTCAAGTTTGACCCTAGAAAAACACAATGGAAAATTTTCATGTTTATTAAAAAGTAAAAGTGCATAAAAAAGAATGAAAAATACTGTTTTACATAATAGTCAATAGGATAAAATTAACAAACCAAAAAGATAAATAAATTATGATCTTTGATTCAATATATATGATGGAAGAAAAATATATTATATAATTTCTGTTAAAATGAATTGCTGTGTAAATGAGAAACATTTCTTATATCATTTATTAAAATTCATTATGAGAATTATTTTTATTACCCATTTATTTTCAAATCTTTAGAACATGCTTTAAAACAATCTTTAGTACATGAAAACTTCAAACTCAAGACTTATGGACAGACCTATAATCATCACATTAAATAGAAGTTATTGAATCTATTTCAAATTAAATCATAAAATAAATAAATTTCATAATGTTTAACAAAGAACAACATATGGCCTTGTGCAAAATAACATCCTGTAGATTGTTATCTGAATTGTGCTACTGCAATGTTGCTTTTTCGGTATGTTTTGCTAATTGCTTCTCCCATGGAAATTTATTATTATGCATGTACTGTATATCAGTTTATGTAGTGTGGCCCTATGGAGAACCACAAACCTCCACATGAAACAATTTTTTCTCCTTTCTGATAACAATTTATGTTCCTTTGGGGCAATATTATCCCAGTTGAGAGTACATGTACTACAATAATCAGTTTTAAGAAATACAGAAATTCAGAAAAATGTATCTGGATGATTGTATAATCGTTCCTCTGAAATTCATAATTGCAATCTTGTCAAGCACTCAGTAGTTAATTCAGCACAGTCTAATATGCATCACATCATGTGTTTACAAATTTTTCATACAGTTGGCACTTTTCCCAATTCTAGAACATGAGATGAGATTTATATTTATTAATACTACTGTTGCTTACTAGACTACATCACTCTTACTCTGGGAAGACGAGAATTCACAGAAACGTGCATATCAAAGTCAAGGCTGCATGAATAAAGATAGAAAATTATTGTTTTTTCTTCTATCTAAGAGAAAACATGTACATTTAATGGAATTCATTCTTTATAAGCTCATTTTGTGAATGTAAACATATTCTTATTTCTGCATTTGCAATGTGTGAAGTTCAATGCAAATGTATGTCAATTTATTTATTTTTTGAACAATAATATTTTACACTCATATATAAGAGACAATAAAAATTTCAAAAAATGAGCTTAAGATAAACAGTAACATATAATTAGTATTTTTATTTTTCAAGCATGGCTGTAATTACAGATGCAGTGTCTGCTTCCTCTCCTACAGAATCAGAATTTTGCAATCAAAATCAAGACCCATGTTTTAATTCCCAGATACCAATAATATGCACAAATGGGATTTTTCTCATGTCCAACCCTTTTCGAGTCCCCGTATAGCATATATCCTCCTTGGTTCACAGTAGGTGGTTTAAGATATAAATTTTTGGTAAGAGGAAGACATGGTATACTTGTAAATAGTATAATGGATGAGCTGCTCTTGGACGATTACTATTTTATTAACTGAAGTGTATATAATCAAAAATTAAATAGAATTTAAATGGCTTCAAAATGTATATATGTATATATGATTACATATATAATGTTTGTATCTGGTGCTTAATAAAATCAGCTTCATGGACACAGACCACTCCCCTTATGCATTGCAGGCCACCAAACACATACAAGAAAAACACTAAATAGTAAAGACTACCTATAACGGAATGCATGAAAATTGATATTTGAGCCATTACAGTATTCCTGGAACTTACAACCTGATAAAGTAGAATTGTTAGGATTATTATATGCTTTATATATACAAAAATTAAGTCCTAGAGAAGTTAACTTGGACACATACTATTAAATGAAGGAAGTGCTATTCTTGACGAAGTTTAACTGATTCAAAAGTCCATGCAAAATGTCTTTCAATTCAACGGGAAAATATGTTACTAAAATAAATCATGAATGTCAAACTTGATCTAAATGTATATTTGTGTACCTGTGTGTAACTCCTCCTAATCAGAAAAATGCACACAAATGCTGTGAAAAATCATAAAATTGTACCATCATCTTTCTGGAAATTTTTATTAACTGTCCTAGAAATAGAAGACAAATGGAATCAGATTTTCTTGGAAATAAAAAAAGATAAAAGCAAAAAAAAAAAAAGCCAAACCAAACCCATGTATAGATACAAGATTCTATTAATTCTATTTCAGGTAAAGATGATAACATACAGTATTTGAAATATCCTAAAATACAATAAGTTAGATGTTAGACAACGTAATAGAAACATGAACAAATCAGATGAACATAAAATCTAAGAACAAGAAATACACACGACAAATCTCAAAATGTGTTGAAATGATAGCGCCATTAGTATCAGAGGCAATTTAAAACAAGATTGTTTGGGGGGTAATGATTTTGCTCTCATCATAGTGGAAAAATCATAACTTGATTAGGTGATTCTACTTGATTTTGTTGTGAGTGTAAAGACACTCTATCAAATCTTGCTGATGGACACGTAAAGCAAAACAAAATTACAAAATGAATATGTTGTACATTGAATCTTTAGAGTTGTTCATCCTACACATCTGCTACTTTGTATCCTTATCAAACATGCTACTGTGTCTCTTTTCTCCACCTCAACCCTGGTAACCATTGTTTTATTCCCTCTGTATATTTAACTTTTATTTTTAAAGATTCCACATGTAAGTGAGATCATTCAATATTTTTATTTTTTTTGACTTATTTCAATAAGTATAATGTCCTCCAGGTCTATCCGTGTTGTGGCCTGTGACAAAATCTCCTTTTTTAAGGCTGAATAATATTCCATTATTTTATGTGTATGTATAGAAATATGTATATATATATAAATATATGTGTGTGACAGTTTCTTTATTTTCACTATTGTGAATAATGGTGCAATAAACACGGGAATGCACACACCTTTATGAGGTAGTGGTTGTATTCCCTTTGTGTATTATACCCAGAAGGAGATCTAATGTACAACACAAAGACTATAGTTAACAATCATGCACTGTATTCAGAATTTTTGCTAAATAAGTAGATTATGACTCCTCTTGCCAAAAGGAGAAAAATTGTATAATTATGTGAGATGATGAATATGTAAATTTGTTTCACTATAATAACCATTTTACTATAAATACGTAACTCATAACATCATGTTGTCTATCTTAATTATGCACAATAAAATTTATTAAAAAAATAAATATGTCAGTTTAGAGTGTGAATATATGAGTGGAATGTGTATGTAAAAGAGAGAATATATACATATTTTTGAATTTTAGTTGTTTTAATAATAGCTTTATACCATTCAAATTATAATTCATAATATATGATAAATTGATAATAAATCATGGTTCTTAGATTTTATTTTGTTTTCCAGAAATTACCAGATTTACATACAGAAACATTTAGAGAAACTTATTGAAATGAAATGTGAAACAATTTAACTTGAAATAATTTATGTTTGATATATTTTATTCTTGAAAAACATTATCAAACATTATATGATCAGAAAATTAAATATCTGCATTAAACTTAACATGTGCATTTTTGTGGGGATTTTAGAAACCTCAGACACAATTCTGTAGCCAACCTAAGTATGTGTACAAATCGATTTATTTCATTTTAGGTGAAATTGCAAATTGTAGTTAAAAACTATTGTTTGAAATTAGACTATATTAGACTTGCCCCATGTCAGCAAGCACTGTCTGTATTCTCCCATTTAAACATTCTTTTACTCTCTGCATAAATGGTTTCACTGTCTCCTTTTTCTTTCATACACATTAAAAAAAAATGTCTTCCTTACTGGCTTCAGAACAGGAAATTTGAATGCTAGGGCTCTGTCAAGATTTTATTCATAATAACATCATATTGTCTCTGATGTGCTTACAGTATTAACAACTTGCCATAAAACAAGTTATAGCTCAAAGGCTTAAAATCCATTCCCTGTGCAACATACCTGCTGATGACTCACTTTCAAATGATGTAATTTTCAGGGTTATTTGATTTCTCATATTGAACATTTTATATTGGATCCATCTTTTAATCAGAGCGCATACCATGTCGTATCTATGAATTGTGACCAATAAGTGTTTGCATATTGATTATTCAGAATTCAAAACACATTTTCTCCTGAATGAGTAGTTTGGTTTTAGGATATTGAACACACAAAATCCTATTTGAACTATAAAGGGACTAAAAAAAATGCAATTATATTAACACAAATTTTCATTCCTGAGTCCAGAATAATCCGGTAAAGGAGGTAAGAAATGAAGGAAAGAAATAGAACAAAGATAAATTATAAAATTCTCTACATTTGTCCTGGTCTTCAATCCTGTTTCTTTTACCTGTTAGCTATGTGAGTTTGAGAAAATTACTTAAGTTTTCAGGTCTGAGTTATAAAATAGGTTTATTAATACTACATTGATTATTTCTAGGATTAGAAATGCTTCCTGATGTACTTTTCTGAAGTTCTTATAACTGCATTTTCTGCTCTTTTCTTCATAAATGCAAATTTTAATAAAATCAACTATGTGGAAATATAAGAAAGTCAC
This sequence comes from Avahi laniger, assembly GCA_963575035.1. Classification (NCBI taxonomy): domain Eukaryota; kingdom Metazoa; phylum Chordata; class Mammalia; order Primates; family Indriidae; genus Avahi; species Avahi laniger. The sequence continues at coordinate 28,207 of CAUYSK010019594.1, read as the reverse complement.
CAGCTTTTTGGATTTCATGATTTAAGAATTTTTGTTTCCAGTAAGTATGATGCATTATTTACTGTAGATATGGTATGTATCAAAACAAAAAGAAAAAATACGTTTGCTGCCTTTATAGAAGTTTATGGTTGAAGATAATCATCCCTGGATACATTATTTCCTGCTGACATAATTAATATGTCACCACCAAGAGGTGGAAGGTGAGGAGAATGGTGGCACACAAGGATCTTCATACTGAAAATTTAAAAATTTGTTACCTTACCAAGCGCTGTAAGAACTCATATATGAGAACTACCACTAAAGCCAGTGTAATGTTTATTCCTCATCTAAATATAATGCTAATGTCAAATCATCATCATCATCATCATCATAAACATTATCATCAACAAATCTGAAATTACTTGAAAATCATGATAGCATTTGAAAAATGAGAGTCAACATAATGAAGAATATATTCTGTAAAAACAAACATAAATCTCATAACAATTGGAATGCTCATTTATCTTGGCTAAAGACACCTTGGATAGCGTATTCATTTTATTTGTTGTTTCAGCATATTAACACACAAAGCGAGTCTTACTGTTGCTGCTTATTGTTGCCTCCCCCTACATCACAGCCTTGACTAATAGGTAGGCACAAAGAGACTGATAAAAAACATAGATGTTAATAAGAGTGATATGTGAAACTCTTAAAGGAGATCAAATCTTACAGGGTAAATGGTTCATGGCAATATCTGTAGATAGTTGTTATTTTGACTGGAGCATGCATCAAACACTGTAGAATGACATAAGGAGTACATCCCAAGGTTATTTTATAATACGAAATGCTCCATTAAAATCATTTCCTTTGAAACTGAAACAGTCTACCTTTGTAAGATTTTATTCTTATTCTTCAGTGAATACATTTCAAACACACTGTTTTCTCCAATTATCAGTGCAGTATGTCTTTCTATTTAGTTGCCATTTTGTATTCAATCATCTTTTATGCTTATTCAGGAAATTGGAGCTTGCAAAATTCATAGTTTATTATGCTAACAAATTATAGTTAACAATAAAGATTTTTTGGCAGCCTAGTAGTCATTTTAAGTTTTCCTTACAATCAATAAGATGAGAGAAGCCGCTCAATCACCAGGAAGCTTTTTTAGTTCTACAACAATAATACAGTGAATACATAAATAGGAGCAGGTTTGGGCCACAAAAAGGAAATGTTTTCTTTGTTGTTTTTTTGTCATTTTTTTAAAGGTGACTTTCCTCTTCAGATTCTTATTATCATTACTCAAATTTTTACACGTTTTAGACATTCAACAAATGCTGCTTTTTGATGAGGGCAAGAGATTTTGTAAAGAATGTCAAGAAGATTAGAAATCCCCTTTTAACCAGAAAACTTGAAGCAGAAATTTTCGTGCTGATATCTCTATTTCAAAAAGAAAATAATCTCCTAGATCTTATAAAAAAGGTTTGGATCGCAATATGTCATATCCTATCAGCCTTTATAGATTTTTATGTTATTGATAATGTTAGAATTTGTATTTGTTCATGTTCTTTCATTAAAATAAATTAAATATCAAGATTTCAAGATTCAAGATATGGCTTTGCAATGTTCACAATCTTGCACAAAGATAGATACAGTCATCTTTCTGCAGATTCATTTTGTCTTGGAGATATATATGTATATGTATATACATATAGATAACATTCATTGTCAAGGAAAATTTTATATATACATTATATATTTATATTCATAAATGGTTATTTAGTATTATTTAGCCTCCTGTGGCATGAATATTTCTGAAGCTCAGGCTAAATACATGCATGATAATAGATTTATATGTCAACATACATTTTTGACTTGTTAAGAAATTATACATAGTGCTTCTATTATATAATAGTAAAATACTGAAAGTGTCTGTGACTTCTGAAGATGAAAAATCACTTAAGACAACATGTATCACGATATTATCATCAAATCTTAATTTCAACTGCGAACGATAATATTCACCAATATCATCAAAAACATTCATCAAAATTGACTTCTAGGACTTTTGGTATTTCCAAAAATCAGATTTCCTCTCCAGGGACTAATTTTTGTGTCTATTTAAAAAGAATAAACATTAAAACTCGGTTATCAATCATTGGCTCCTCCTTGTTCCATGGGGTTTTCTATCACTATATTAATTTAAAGTTTTAATTTTTGTTAAATAGTATCTTCATTTACTCCATTTTGACTGGTTCTGTTTTTTTCTACTTATAATCATTTTCAATTATCTCTCTCCAGAAATGACTGTGTTCACATCTCTCCTCAAGATACCACTTTCTTTCTCTGTCAGACCAGATCTCTTGAAAGGTTAATCGGTTTCCTTGCTTCCACCTTCACAGCTCTCTGGCCTCAGGCTCCACCACACTTTTGAAACTGCTCTCACCAAATTTACTGATGACCTAGAGCAGAATTGAAGGTGCTCTTTTTGGATTTCATTCTATTTTGACTTTCTGAAAACTTTTAGTCTTTGACTAAATTCTTGGAGTCTGTCTCTGTGCAAAAACCACTTGTATTACTATTTGTGCATAATATTTTGGTTCTTTAACCTTTGGATTTTCATTTTCCTCATACGTAAAATGAGGATAGGGAGCTCCACTAACTGGGTGGTTTGGGTGATTAAATGAGATATTATATACAGAGAATAATTTATACAAACTGACTCATATTGAACTCTCAAAAAATGCTAACTACCCTTTCTTTCTAAAATGATCTCTATATTTGACTTATTTTACTCAATTTACCTTCTCACCCAATATCTTTATTTTGTTCCATAGGTCTAATTCAACCTTTAATGACTATCGACCAAAGACCATGGAGAACACAGGTGTTGTCAACAAAGTTAGATTCACTAATTTGAATACCATGGGAAATCACACCATGGGGTAGATGTGGGGCCTCTTAATAGGAGGAAAGTTGGGAAAGGGTTTGTTTTTGTGCTAAAGGATATTATTGAAATGGATGGTTTAGAATTTCTAAACCACAGAAGTAGTGCTGTTACCTTTAAAACTGTGGTAATAAAGACAACCCAAATGAGAACAAGTGTTCTTTATTCAGAGCTTATTATAACAAGGGAATCAGTTACCGTTACTTGAATTGGACAGAGACTCACAGACAGGCATGGGAACGGGAAAGCATATTTTTATACTTTTCAAAAAAGGAGGAGGAAAGATTTAAGATATCCTCAGATTGGAGGCTGTTTGCAGAGGGAAGCTGGAGGCAGAGTAATGGGAAGAGAGGCATTTCTTGTGATTGGTTTGGAGAACATATTTGACTTTCTCTGTTTGGCTCTGAGTTGGAAATAGGTACAAAAATTTTGGAAGCTGGCAATCATTGAACAGATCCCGATTTTCTGGGCTGATTGCTCAGAAGTTGTGTTTTGGTTTTCTAGTCTGGTTGCTGCATGAATCGTGAGTTAGCATTCTATTGTCATTTATGGCCTAACCATTGTTCACATTTATATTTGGCCTGTCAGAATACATGAATTTGTGCCGAGTAGATTCTAGACCAGTTTGCCTGTGATTATCTTGGACCATGTAGCTCTGAATGAACTGGAATTTAAAAAATCAGTTTAGATATTTTGTGAAGATTATTATGATTTTAGCTTAATTTGGTTTTTCTAGTCTTTGGGATATTTAATTTTTTATTTTCCAACATCCTAGTAAGGTAAATAATGTTTAGGAAAAATCATAGTGCATAAATATTTAGCCAAATCTGATTGTTTCTTAGTTATTGTCATGTAACTATAATTAGTGACACAAAGAGTATGAACATTTTTAAGACCAAATAGATTTATTTCTGAGATGTTTTCCAAAAAACAAGCATTAAATTGTATTATTTCACTGCACTTTTAACAGCTATATCTCCAAATTTTTCAAATATTTGGAAATTTAATAATAAAGTAGTATTTCTTTATATAATTTATTATATAATTTGTATTTACTGATAATCTGGAACATAGTAATGCTTGATTATTTAATTGCATTCACTGATAATGTTGAATATCCTTTCAACATCTGTTTTTCTTTCTTTTTAAATTGTTCAGCCTCCTTTCCTGTAAGGAATTTGATTATATCTCTTATGAAGATACGTGAGCTTTCCACAATTTGTTTCTCCATCTAGTTCTTTCCTTGGTCAAAACCTCCTCCTTCACACACCCATTTACATCCCTTAGAATAAGCCCTTTCTCTTTTCTTTTTTGCTAAACCTGACTTTCCCTTTTCTTCCAACCTCCGTTCTGTATTTCATGAGTTAATAGATCAGAAGGAAGAATTCAGTATCTCCTGGCTCTCTAGTGCGCCTTTTAAAATTTTGTTCTTATAATAATGACTTCTGTGAATCTCACACCATTTGCTTATAGCTCTTTTACTTATTATTATTCCTGTAATCTATCAAAATCCAAGTTATTATTCTTTTCCCATTTTTTTTTTGTCTTCCCTTATGCCTTTCTATTTGCTTGAAAGAATTTTTCTCTTACCATTTTATTTTCTGGGAAGATCTTACTTTATTTTCTGGAATGAATTAAAATACTATCTAGTACAAAAGACCTCTACAAATTTCTTCAATCCAGAGTAAGTGCCTCTTGTGTGTTTTTCATAATTATTTATCTTTCTAGCTCCCATTCTTAGAGAAATGCCTGTTAAAGAATAGACACTAATGATTTTTTGAATGGATAAATTTATATCAATCACAGCATAGCTTTATTTTATAGTTATATTCTTTGTATTTGTATGTATTCATATCACATATCATATACATAAACTCTTTTTATCCTAGATTGGGAGATCATTAGAGATAAGGACCAGATATTTTTCATAGCATGTATGTAACAAATGTTTCTGAAGTAATCACACACAAAGACACACGCACACATGTGATCAACCTGTAACACAGGTAAACTAATGTTGGAATTGGTCACCCAATTGATCAGGTCTCATTGGTCAGGAGAAGGTCAGGAAAGAGAGAGCAAATCCAGATAGAATATTTGAGTCCAGAGGTCAGGAGAGACAACAACCAAATTGTTCTAGATTGGTTTAAAGCCAGGTTTGTAGTTGAATCTAGTTGGATTAATAGATATATTAGAATAAAAGACTAGCAAGTAATATTAAAAATCTACTTGGAACCTAATTCAAAGATTGTCAAATTCTCCACCACGTTTTTAGGGTTTAGCAAGAATCTACTGATAATCCAGTAATTGAATTTAAGCAACCTTTTATCTGAAAATGTGTGTAGCCACAGACAGAATGTACAGATATTTGGAATGTTTTAAGATCTAACTTAGATAGTTTTATTCCAGATTAGACTAGATGTAGAAAACTTGATAGAAAACAAAACTAATTAAAGGAGGGATAGATGATCAAAGATAAACTCTGCATAAAACAGTGAAAGTTGAAAGGTGGTCCAGATAATCGATCAATGCAGAGTAGTATTCTGAATAGTCAAAACAATTTGGACCCTCATTGCCTGCAATTGATCAAAATGTCCAGGCATGGTTTGTACTCCACTTGGCAAAATATATTCCCACGTCGAGGTATATTTTGCAATGAAATGCTAGATAGCATTTGGATATAATTTTTTCATAATAGAAATAGCAAAACATCTTCCCTGTTAGCCCATAACAAACAATATTCATATCAAAATGAACCTATTTAATGAAAAGTGTAGCTGCTTTTACATACTTTTATAGCAGTTTGATCATATTTTGGCATAATCAGTGCTGAAGTAAATCTAGTATGTGTCTCAACGGAAAGTGTTAAAGCTGAATAAAAAATTGCACAGATCCAGTTTTCTCATGCACGATTTTTAAAACGATGCTCAAAATTATACAGAACTATGCTGCTTAGGCATTTCTTTAATGAATAGGATGAATGATAGTGCTTTCTTATAAACAAACAGGCCCATAGAAACAGTAAAGTGGAAAGGAGAATTCAGAGAATTGCATTATGCTAATCCCAAGAAACTAATTCTCGTGATGTAGTACAAGAACAGTCTGTATCCCATTCACTTCAAATAAGAAAATATACTGCAGAGACTGTTCAGAAGTTACTGTTACTTCAGAGTACATTCAGCAAATCACTGTAACATGTATACACTACTTTTTGCAATGAACGTTGTACGGGTACTGTCAGAGTTCAAAACGCCACCAATTCTTTTAATGAGAGAAAGCAATTTGATTTTTTAAGGAAATAAATGTAAAATTGAAGACTCATAATAGCAGTGTCATCCATAGGATAGTAAACAGAGGAGTATACTTAAAGAGACATTTATTGAATTTTATACACCTCTTGTTACTGGGCTTAGTTCTAAGTATCAGTGTTATATGCTCTCTTAAAGGAAAGTGCTACACAAAATTAGTTTAAAAATTATTAGTTTTGTTAAAGGGAATGCATTATTAGTTAAGAATGTTTATATTTGAAGAAATTTATATTACTTGATTTTAAATATGTTTATGTTTTTATGAGACCACCATGATGATTTTACTTCATAATGTATCTTAAGTGAATATTTTAATTATTTTATCATTTAAATTATGATTTTGTATTCAAAGACATGCCAAATATGACATTTTATGTTTGTTACAATTGATATCAATTGTGTGTATAAAATTCATGCTCATCCAAGATAGCAAAGATGTTGAAGTCTTATTGATTGCAGTAGAAAGACATGTTCAATCCAATTATTAACAACTTTAATAAATTGCTTAACACAAATAATATGTTTGATTTGGAGAGGACTTTATAGTAAAAAATATGTAGAGAAATGTGTAAAGTGCCAGACTGTCATCAAATGAGATCTGTGCTTTCATAATTTCTTGTGTAAAAGGCTTTCAGAATCACATCAGAAGCTAAACTTCCAAATTCTTTGTGGGTTTAGCATATTATAGCCATGTGGAAGGGAAGAATTTTTCAAACATGCCTATTTTTTATCCCTTTATTCATTCGGACAGTATTATAAAATGTGTTCTCTGTTCTGAAGTGACTGTTTATTCCTCTAGAATGCTGAATAAGAGCACATCCTATAGAGCCAGATGTCTGTATTCAAACCTCACTTCATCAAATCTGAAATATATGACCTTGAGCTAGTTATAAAACCTAACAATACATTAGTATATCCATTTTTAAAGGCAGGATAATAATAGAAACTTTCTGTCTTAATAATAATATTTGTTAAAAGTGTAATTTTCAAAAAGTTAAAAAGCATGGCTCTCAAGCAAATAAAAATGAACATTTAGTTGATATTTAACTCATTTAATGATAGAAGCAATAATGTGTTATGAACAGTTTAAAGAACATTTGAGAATATACATATATATATATATATATATATATATAGAGAGAGAGAGAGAGAGAGAGAGCACTAAACATTGCATTTGATAGATTGCTGGGTTAAATAAAAAACTGGCTACTGTCCAACAAGGCCATAAATCATAATATTTGGTAGGCAGAAATTATCACATCTCTACCAGACAAAATTCTACAAGTTAACTACTGCCTCTAGAAAATTGAAAATCACTCAATAAAATAAGCCCAGCTCTGCACTGAAAAAATAACACACTAATCTCTTTTACTTATACACAAGTTTTGAATAGATTTGTTCTGACAATTTTCCCTTTTATGGTCACAATCTTCAAAGATTATTCTTGATCACAAAAAAAGCTGGTCTTGTTAGATTAGGCCTCATTATTTGCATAGATAAAGCAAGAGTGTTACCAAACTCAATGTGCCTTCTTGAGTCTGTTCTGCAAATCAGACTAAAGCAGCTTTGACAACTAATAACGCCAAATAATTAACTTCTGTGTATAAAGTTTCAAAAGAAATAAACCATAGATTGACTCTCCAAACTCTGTCCCATAAATATATACAATTATTATGTACCTATAATAATTAAAAATAAAAAAATTAAAAACCTCTATGACTTACTCAAAGATTTCTGAGGTTAGGGAGCCAAGCCTACGACACTTTCAGATTTCAAGTGTTATATATTTGGGCAAATTTCTCTTGAATTGAGATTCTCCAAGTATTTTTAAAGTCTCCAACTTACTAGACAGTAAATTTCTTACCTCCTATGAAGCTAAGACTTTGTAATTCAGGCAACAAGTCAATTTTCTTGGGAGAATATTACAGAATTTGTCTCCAAATATAAAGCTGACCTTTATTCCCTAAGATTAACTTGCCATACCTGATTCAGTTAGATTTTTCATACATTTAATTATGGCCTTGGTTGCACTATTGACTTGTCCAATTATATTCTGGTAAGACAGAAGAAAGAGTTGTATTGCATCTATGCAAACAAGTGTGTACCATTATGAGTAAAAAGACTCAGCAATATTATTTGTTTCTGATTTTTGAGGGAACATTCAGAATTAAATATTAATTTAGAATGATTTATTTCAGCTAAACAAAGAATAATCCACTATATTGTGTGTTAGAGATTGCTTGTAAAGAGCTTCTTTATATTTGCAATTACAATAAAACATTAAAAATAATAAAATATTCTAAAACTTTCACTTCTAGCCAAGATGGAAAAACAGGGACTGAATTTACCCTCCCACGTTAAATAATTAAAAGTTTAGACAAAATTTTTTTCAAAACAGTTTTTATATTATAAATAACTGGCAACTAAGGATGTTGATCCCTGAACAAGGGTAAACAAATAAGCCCCATGATTGTTCCGGCTTCCTGTCTGCCACAAATGAATTTCCAGACTATGGCTCAGCAAGGGAGAATGCAGGTGGAGTCTGGTGGTCTTCCTGTGTTAAAGAGAAGGAGTCGGGAGCTCGAGCAGATGAAGGCAGCCAATTTCATAAGGCAAAGTACTGAAGAGAAGAGAGCTACACAGAGTGAAGCTCCGAAGATAAGCAGAGGCCATCTCTGAAGTCTTCAGCTGAGTGATGATCAGCCTATGAGTGTGAGGACAGGGAAAAAACATACAGAAAAGGGCAAGCAAAACAATTTCCAGGGCTCATACAGTGGTAGGAGTAGCCATTTTCCCAGTGGCTGTATTGTTAACCTTATAATGCACAGCACTTTGGGAAGAGTAGTCAGTAGTGGGAACAAATTAGCCCTAATTTAAAGTCTGCTCTGGTCTCACCTTGAAATCTTAAAAGCTACCCTTGAAAATACTAAATTATTTCCAAGAAACATAATTGTGTCTAAGATCAAAGCTCAACATCACTTAAAGGAATACAGCAACAAGAAATCAGTACCCAACAACAGAAAGTTCAGAATGATCAGCATCTGATGCCCAGCTATGAAAAAAATTGGAAAAATATGACCCATGATGAAGAAAAAAATAGTCAAAAGATATAGATTTAGATATGATACTTATGACAGAATTAGTAGCGAAGGGTATTGATTAACTATGACCTGTATACTTCATATGTTCAATAAATTAACAGAAAACATGAGCATGTTAAGAAATATATAAAGCATATAAAAACAACCAAATTGAATTTATGAAGACTGAAAATACAATGTACGGAATGAAATACATACTGAATGGAATTAACAATAGAAATAAAAATTAATGTTGCAGACAGACTTTAAAAGCACTACATTATAATTTGATTTTTTTAATTAATCCCCACCTCCTGGCATTCACAACCTCATGCAAAGCCCTCTTTTTAAGAAGCTTGCTTTTAAGATGAGATACAGCAATTGTGGGAGGCTATCACTTACGTGTTAGAGGATTGTGACTTATTTCATGCTAGAAGATTCTCTATTGTCTTCTCAGCTTGCATGTTTTGATGAGGCAAACAGTCATGGTACAGAGACCCGCATGGCAAGAAACTGAGTATCATCCCTGGTGAACAACCAGCTGGGGACAGAGGCCTGCAACCAAACAACCCTCTAGGAATTTAATTCCACCAACAAATATGTGAGATTGAAAGTGGATCCTTCTCAGATTGAGCCTTCAGGCTCAACCACTGCTCTTGCCAACATCTTTTCATTGCAGCCTTTTGAGAGACCCTGAAGCAAAGGACCTATCCCACTATGCCCAAGACTCTTAACCCCAGAATATATGTGATGATAAATGTGTGTTGTTTTAAAGGGCTAAATTTGTGGTAATTTTTAATGAAGCAATGGATAACTAATATAACTAGTGAACTTGATATACTTAGAAATAGGTAAAATTTTAACACACTTCATAGCTTTTTGTCAGACTCAGTTCTTGCAATAGATAGAATATTGCACCCTTCCTCCCCCAAAAGATGTCCACATCCTAATCCCTGAATTTTTCAATGTGTTACCTTACATGGCAATAGGGATTTTGCAGATGTAATTATGTTAAGAAGTTTGAGAGGGGGAGATTATCCTGGATTATACAGTTAGGCCCAGTGGAAACTCCAGGGGAAGAGCAAGGAAGGAGAGTCGGAGGAGATGACTATAGAGGCAGAGGTCAGAGTGACATGATTACTGGCTGCAAGGAGCCCATGAGCCAAGCAATGGAGGTAGCTTCTAGAAGCTAGGAAATCAAGTTAAATGAAAGGATTTTTTTCCCATAACCTTCAAAAGGTGTGCTGCCCTGCTATCACCTTTATTTGAGCCCAGAGAGACCCAATTTGGACTTCTGACTTCCAGAATTGTAGGGTAATAAATTTAGAGTATTTAAAACCACAAAGTGTGCAGTAATTTGTTATAGCAACAATAGAAAACTAATCTAAGTCTTATAAATTAATGCAAATAATATCCACTCCCCTCAAACCTTTTATAATCTGGCTATACGTCCTCAAGTATTGTTTTTTTTATATACTCTTATATCTTCTGAAACAACCTAAATCTATACTCTTTACCACCAAATTATTTACTCTACCCTTGAAGACATTAACATTTTTCCCATTATCTTGTACGTATAGTTCTATTTTTTTTTTTTTAACTACTATTACTCTGAGAATAGTCTAAACCTGTAGTCCTCAACCCTGGGCCACAGACTAGACTGAGCCAGGGCATTCTTTCTCCCAGCTGGTGCATGATCATTTATTTCAGCTTTCAAAAGAGTTTGAGGGTTATTTCCCAATCACAAAAGACCCCCAAACTGGGAAGGAATGGATCTGTGACGCATTTGTGAATAAACCAGGTGAATTGACTTTGTACATGCTAAAAGAAGATCAACTGTTTGAGATTGCAAATGCTGGTGGCCTTAAAAGTATGTTTGGGATAACTTCAAATTTCCATTCAGTCTGGATTAAAGTCAAGGCAGAATATTCTGAGATTGCCCAAAAGCACTTAAAAGCCTGCTTCCATTTCCAACATCCTATCTTTGTGAAGCAGAGTTTTCTGCAGTGACAGCAACCAACATGAGATTACGGAGTAGACTGGGTATAAGCAACACGCTTCAGGTGTCACTGTCTGACATCACCCCTGATTGGATTATCTAGTTGTAGGAAAATAAGCCCGGGGCTCCCAATGATTCTGCATTACGGTGAGTTGTATAATTATTTCATTATATATTACATTGTAATAATAATAGAAATAAAGTGCAGAATAAATTTAATGCGCTTGAATCATCCTGAAACCATCCTCACCCCCTCCCCAGTCCGTGGAAAAATTGTCTTCCATGAAACCAGTCCCTGGTGCCGAAAAGATTATGGACCACTGCTCTGAACCACTCATACAAATAACTTCTAATCAGTCACTCACTTTTATTTCCTAGAGAAAAGTAGGAGGGAGAAAGCTCTGAACTGTTACAACTATTTTAATAGAGCAGCAAAACTTAAAATATAGCTACATACAGATTTCACACCTTTTTTAAACTGGTAAAAACAAACATATTTATTGACATGACTCAAAGATAAAACTACTCAATAGCGTATAAAGAAGAAAAAGTACATAAATTTAAACTTATGTTTTGTAATCAATGTTTCATTATTCAGTCTTACTGAGAAACTATTCAGATATCCAACGTTATTCGCTAATTAACTCAATTTAACAATCCAAGCTTTTAAGTAACCTAAAGATCTTGCAAATTGCTTAAGCTGACAAAGAAAAAACAATCAAATGCTATAAAACTTTTATTGCAATTATTATTCTAGTAAATTTAACAAATTTCACTTTGTCATATTCTAAGATGTTATGTAATGAATTATGTAGTTTACCTGATCAGATAACCGGTATAAGAAGTTTAGAAAGTTTAGATTAAGTAGTCTCTTCATGGAAAACAAACACAAGTTTATTAAAGATAAATAAATAAAATGTATATTTGTATTATCTTCCACAGTGATAAACTCAAGGAAAAGACATATAGCTATTTAATTTAAATACACACACACAAAATTATTATACTGGTCTGAGCTTTAAGATTTACCTTCATTATATGAACATACATTCTAAAAATGTTTCTAAACTAGTAGTTTCTGTATGAAGAATTGTTCATCTTAAAATCCTGCACATTTAGAGTTTTGAGGTTTAGTTTCTTTATTCTCTGGGAATTTTGACAATATTTTATTCACTTAATTTACTTCTTTATCATTATAAATCAAGGAAAACAAAGCTTCTTTAATTTGAGATGTTATAATTTAATTTACTAATACCTTCTAGAGCTAGAAAAATAGGTACACAAAAGATAAAGTTTTTTCTCAAGCACAAACACACAGACCCACAGACATGTAGCAGTTTATATTTTTAGTTATACAGCTCTATCCACAGGTGAACAGTAAACAGAAACATATTAATTGCCTCCTCCAGATCTGAAGGGCTGTTTTCTTTCTCAGTAGGTATGAAATTATTAATTGGTTTGGGCTCATAAATAGGAAAAAAAAAACCCAAAATACTAAAAAACAGATTCTCTGTCATATCTCACCTAACAGAGAATTGCTCTCAACCATTCTTCCTACAGAGATCACCAAATATTCAGATCATAAAACCAACCCCCAATTCTTGCTACCATCGATGAGAAGTAAGTTATCAAAAATATGTGAATCCAAAAGAAAAGCAAAACTCAAAAGTGAGAGTAGGGGTTAGGGAATGAAGAGGCTGGGCAAGGAGACAGTTTTTATTGTTTTATGAAAACCTGCCTGAGCTAAACAGTCCGTTAGATACATGTGGGGAGACAATTCCCCATGGATGTCTCAAGGTCTTCAGCAAAAGCAACAGCTTTTTGTTTGGACTAACACTTCAGGATGTTTGTGTAGCCAACGGCCTTGGAAGATACAATGTTTTCATCATTCCATGTCAGGGAACAGTCTTATTTGTTGTGAAGGATAATGAAGATAATATCTTCCTTCAGGTCAAAGTTTGGACAGCTTTTCTGGGAGCCAAGTTAAAAGATTAGAGTTACATAATACTGTAGCTCCTCAACTATGACACACACTCACTGCATGTGCAGAATTTACCTGAGCACCTCTCTGCACTGTACCATAGACTAGGGAAGTGCAAAGGGAACCCATGCAAACATGGTATTTATGCTGCCTGCTGTGCTGTGATAAAGTCCTTTGCTCTGACCCAGGAATCTTATACCTTCTGCCAGCATCAATGAAACTGTGGCCAGCTAACTTGTTAACTTGCATGTTAAAAAATCTCATACCCTTCACAGTTCTTGACAGTGCATTTCTTTAACTGTGTAGCTTTCTTGGGTCTTTTAAGCACGTCTACTTGGCCATTTTCAGGTATGATCTCCAAAATTGTTAAAGCTTCAAAAACTTAAAAAGCACGACTCTCCTACTGATATAAAATAAACACGTGTCAAGGATTATATTTAATTCATGAAATAATGAGGTGACAAATAGTTTACTGTGAGTACTTCAAAAAGCATTTGAGAAGCTGCATTATTCATAGAAAGATAAGATTGCTAGGTTGGATACAAAACTAGTTAATGTTCAATAGGAATAGAAATCATAACTGTTAGGCCTGTACTAGTACAGAATGGTGAAGACATACTCTGCCACTAAACAGTTGTAACAGAGTTCAATAAATAGAAAGTTAAGTCAAACACTGCACTGAAAGATTGTCCAATAATCTTTTGTCTGTTTCCAGGTTTCGGATGATGTTTCTCCTTTATGGTTGAGAGGATTATATAGGACAATGTATTTACACTCTTAGAACAGTTCCAGACACATAATTCAATGCTAAATTAGTATTATCTATAATTTGTTTATTTGTTCGTTTGTTCATTCACGTTTTTTTTGTTTTTGTATTTTGTTTTGTTTTTGTTTTTGTTTTAAGAAAACTAAATATAAATAGTTTTCCATTCTCCTAGGCAGGAAATAGTGCTGAATTTTAACCCCCTAATGACCTACTCACAGGTAGTTAATGTTGATACTTCCCCTCCACCCAAAACAACAGTAGCATAATGCTATCAAAATCTTAGGTCACCTATTCTTAATCTGTGTTCCTCTCTTATTTTACCATTCTAATTCTGTGATGGAACGCTGTCAAAATTCTTTTATACCAAAATTAGTCATACAGGCTCTGTCGATTATGGTTCCCCTAAGTTTCCATAGTATACTACGAATTAATTTATCTTCTATGCATCTAGAAGACATAAAAATCATTCTCAGTAGTTTCTAATTCTCTTGAGGAAATTTGATTCAGAAAGACTAAAGTTAAACCAGCAACATTTGTAACATCTGGAGCTTGTTAAAGATATGAAATCTCAGTATCTACCTCACATCTACTGAGTCAGATTTGGGATTTTAGTGAGAGACAAAGGTAATTCATACGTACATTAAAGTTTGTGAAGCACCACTCTAGAATCTCCATCATTAGGTAGAGACTAAGTAAGAGGATAAATCTTCATCTGAGAGGCAGTTCATGTAGCAGTTAATAATGAGAACTTCAAAGCCTGATGACTTAGGTTTAAAACCTGGTTCCATTATTGAATGGTTTTCTGACTTTTGCAAGTAAAATAATCTTTTTGTAATCTAATTTCTTTATCTGTAACATCAGTGCAAAGACACTATCCAATTCATCAGATTGTACAATGAAATTCTATTAATACGTATGTAAATGTTTTATATCAGCACCTGGCACATGGTAAGTTCTCAACAAATGAAAACTATGGTTATTTATTTTCATGTCTTGAGTATAACATTCAAGGACTTCAAAATTACAATTATGGCCAGATAAAGTATATTTATACTCATTTTAAAACATAGTCTTATGTGATTTACAGTTACTATATTATTAGCTCTCTTTGAATTAATAAGTATACATACACTTCACTGCATCACACATAACCTTGTAATAAGGAAATTAATGAGATATTTAACAATTTTATTTATAAAAGGAGAAGAACTGAGGCCCCAACAGAGCTTAGCCCAAGGGAAAGATTAATTGTGGCTAAGAAAATATGAAAGTAAGTTTAGATAGGAGTCATTCTGAGATGGAGAAAGCTTTGAAATAATCTTTACAGTGTTTTGTCTTATTACCACAAAAATGCCATGAGGCCATAAACAGAAGAATGACTAGATTTCCTAAGACTACTATTCTTGAATAATTAGGTAAAAAATCATTTCCTACATTGCAAAGCATTCTTTCACCTTTGTTCTCATGAGTTTTTCTATATTCTTTTTGCCATTTTTGCAGAATCATCCATTCTTTTCTTTTTCTCAAAAATTTAAAATATTTACATATAATAAAAACATCTAATACTGCAAACATACTTAAAAAGCAATTTAAGTCCTACAAAAGTAGAAATTTATATCCCTTTGGTTCACTGCTGTATTCCCTGTGGTAGAACAGTGCTTGGAATTTAGTAGGCACTCAGTATTTGTTGCCTTAACAAATAATGAGTAAATAGATCAAAGTTGTTCACATATCAATCCCCAGATGGTCTGTACTCCAATTTTTGATAAGAAAAATATTATTTTATTTTTCCTTTGTCTACATTTTCATATTATATAACCTACCTAAAGCAAATACCTTACTCCTTTAACTAGAAATTCCTGGTCCTCTAATGATGAAATCTCTCTCTCTCTCTCTCTCTCTCTCTCTCTCTCTTTTTTCTGTTACCTGTTGTCTACTCATAGATAACGCTTCTTATATAATGCCTTTCATGTTCATGGTCTTTATTTTGATGGTTTCAAAATTTATATCCCCTTTTTAAGTATGACCTATGAGCTACACATTGCCATATTCAACTGTTTCATTGATAACTCCACTTGTCTATCTAAAAGTAAATGCAAGTGTTTTAGTTTAATTTCAGGTATGTCATATGTGTTCCAACTACTTTTCTAGTTTAATCTACCAATATTCTTGCGTGCAAACCACAAAGTCACAAAAGTTGAAACTACAGGGCATTTTTGAAGCATTACACCTATGAGCCATGTCTTAATGACTCTATTACTTTCAGGAATTCTGACTCCAGTGACAATCAAATTTAAATTCCTTCATTATCTGACATAATAAAATCCATATATTCTAAGGTTTTAGAGATTAGCCTTTTACATTTAAATCATAATTTATCTTAAAATGATTTCTATATACAAAATGAGGTAGAGTTCTACTCTTTTATTTATGAAAAGATAACAATTAAGTCTCAAACTGTGAAAAGTCAGAGATATTACTCTACTTGTAAGCTTATTACTTTGGAAATTAAGCAAATGTATCCAGGGGAGATGAGCCTTTAAAACTCTTCTGAGAAATTCATTATCTTTAATTTCCAAGGCATGCTTGCTATTTAATAATAAAGCCCGGACTATGCAGAAATGTGAAAATATTCATTGTGTATTGTTTTCTAAAAATAATTTTTCTCAATATCATTTAGTGAATAGTTATCCTCTCCTTAATGAACTACAAAGCAACTTGGCTGTATAACATATTTTCATATAATCATTGTTCTTTTCTCAGTTGCTTTATTTCTATTTTCATGTTAATATTTTAATTTTATATTATTCACATTAATACTATAGCATTTTATAATATTTTTGACAAATGTTGTTTGATAGGGAGAGTTGCCCTGCTGATTTTTCTTTAAAATTCTCTTGATTATTTTTGACAATTTTCACTTTCAAAAAAAGTTTAGGGTCTGTTGGTCAAGTACCACAAATAAAATATTTTGGAATTTTATTGAAATTGAATTAAATTTATGAATCAAAATTAGGAGACTTGGTACCTTATAATGATCAGTAATTTTATTTATAAGCAGTATGTATATTTCTACTTTTTAAGATTTTCTGTAATATTAAATTATTAAATCATAGATAAATTAATTGATAAATTGGACATACATCCCACTTTTCTTTTTTTTTTTTTAACGTGAATATTCACAGCAGCTTTATTCGTAATAGCCCCAAACTGGAAATAACTCAAATATCAATCAACTGGTAAAAGGACAAAAAACTGTGGCATATCCATGCAATGGAACACCACTAGCAATAAAAAAGGAACAAACTATTGCTATATGCCAACATGGGTTAATCTCAAAAGCATTATGCCAAGTGAAAGACACCACACACCGAGGAGAACATATTTATGACTATAAATATGTTATATGACATTCTATACAAAGCACAAAACAATGAATCCATGGTGGTCAGGGACTGGGGCTGTGGGCAGAAGATTGATTGGGAAAAGGCATGAATGGATTGGGGGGGAGCGGGAAATATTGTACATTTCGATTGCAGTAATGGCTACATAACTGCAAATATTTGTCAAAAGTCATCAAACTGCAAACTTTTAAAAGTTGAAGTTTATTGTATGTAAATTAAACTTTAATAAATCTGATTTTTTTTTTAAATTTCAGCATAATATGAGGGTACAGATGTTTAGGTTACGTGTGTTGCCCTTGCCCCCCCTTCCCCCCTCAGTCCAGATTTCAAATATGTCCATCCTATTGCGTGGTGTGCATTGCACTCTTTGTGTATGCATGTACCTGTCCCCTCCTCCCTCCTCCCCCCTCCCCCTCCCCCCTGCCCAATATCTAATATTTTTATATATGCACTTATGTGTTGATCCGTTAATACCAATTTGATGGTGAGTACATGTGGTGCTTGTTTTTCCATTCTTGGGATACCTCGCTTAGTAGAATGTGTTCCAGCCCTTTCCAGAAGTATGTAAGAGGTGCTATGTCACCATTGTTTCTTAAAGCCGAATAGTACTCCATGGTATACATATACCACAGTTTATTAATCCACTCATGTATTGATGGACAATTGGGTTGTTTCCACATCTTTGCAATTGTGAATTGCGCTGCTATGAACATTCGAGTGCAGGTGTCTTTTTCATAGAGCAACTTTTGCTCTTTTGAGTAGATGCCCAGTAACAGGATTGCTGGGTCAAATGGTAGTTCTACTTGTATCTCATTAAGGTATCTCCATATTGCTTTCCACAGAGGATGCACTAATTTGCAATCCCATCAGCAGTGTATGAGTGTTCCTACCTCTCTGCATCCATGCCAACATTTTGAAAGGACTAAACTTCTTTGTAGGACTAACATTTAAATGTTGGAATTACAATATATTTTTACTTTTTGTGTTTTTCAGATGTATTTTAAAGTATACTAAAGAAACTTGTTCAGAATAAATATTGAATAACTGTCTTCCTCCAATTTTCCCAAGGCTCCTTAAGGAATAATAGAAGGAAATAACTAATATTGGAACTATAATTGATATGGATATTCCTCAATTCTTTCCTTTTTTCTAAAAAAAATTCCTTCAGCGCACACTGCTATATTTTATCACTCATTCTTGGAAACAACCCCTATAGTAAGGGGTTGCTTCTTCAAAGCATAGTGCCTGAATTTTTGATAAAGGAATAAGTCTTGGAAAGATAAAGGGAGGCCATTGGACAAGTTAGGATTAGACATCTTTCCTCTTAATCTTTTGTATTATATGGGATGATAAGAAGATGAAGGAATTGGGGTGTTATTGGTCATATTGTTGTGCTGTATCAACATCTTAATTCTTTGAGCAGTGAAATCTTCTTTTTCTCAAGTAAACTTGGTCTAAGCAAGGCCATGAATCAATAAAAATTCCTAAGATCTGCTAGGCAAATGACTTCTACTTCTTTCTGCATTATCTTTTTCACCTAAGAATGCTGTCTTCACCTCAAAAAGACCACATCTATTGAAAAGAGAAGGGATAGTGTGGGTAATTATAGCAGGAACACAATTGGTTCCTAGCTAGCAGAAAACACAGTGATGATTATTTCTGTGGGAACACGATAGGTATCAATAATTACTACTGAATCAACTTTAATTCTTCATTATATTCTTAGTAAAACCCTATCAAGTGAATAAGTGTAAACTGGAATGGAGGCTTTTTCAGACTTCAAAATGAAATCTCTCAAAGATTGACATGCCCCAAATCTGTCATTGAAGACTTTGTAATTACCCTAACTATGTGCGTGATTTTATCTACTAAATGCTCTCTCCTTGGGCCACATTGACTTTTGAACTTCTGTTTAAACATACTATAATAGTAGACACCGGAGCAGTGAAAAAATAGATTTTGCAATATTTACAGCTAACTTTCCCTTTCCTGATTTTCTCCCTCTTTGGTCATGAAACTTCAGGAGTGACACTTATCTTTCAACAGATTGGATTGACATTGAATGAGGTAAACTCAGAGTTTGAGGCTGAATTTGTCATGATAGGTAATTAATCACCTGAAATTTCTTTTTGTGTTTGATGAGGTGTCAAAATCACTCACATAGAAAATTGATGACAGGGATTATTTTTTCCCTTCAGTTGGCAAAAGTTTTCACATTCATGAAAGTTTTAGATTAATTACTAAACTAATGGCCCAATTCCAATCAAATGCCTAGATATTTCATTTAATTTTTTTTGAAATTTAAAAAACAGATCTATTTTTCTATTCTTTATGTTTATCCATCAGTTCTCAGAATAATAACTGGGTGCCCAAAAGGGACCAATGAAGTATGTTTTTTAAATATCACTGAGAATTTGACATATTGATATTTTTAATCCATTGTAGTATTCCACATATATTTATATATATGTATACATATATATTTATATTTCAGCATATTATGGGAGTATAGATGCTTAGGTTATGTATGTTGCCCTTGCCAACCCTCCCCACCTAAGTCCGAGTTTCAAATATGTCCATCCTTCAGGTGGTGAGCATTGCACTCCTTGTGTATGAATATACCCATCCTCTCCTCCCTCCTCCCCCCTCTCACCTTCGCCTGCCCAACATCCAATAGATGTTATTCTTATGTGTGCACTTATGTGTTGATCAGTTAATACCAATTTGATGGTGAGTACATGTGATGCTTGTCTTTCCATTCTTGGGATACCTCACTTAGTAGGATGTGTTCCAGCTCTATCCAGGAGTATACAAGAGGTGCTATATCACCATTGTTTCTCAAAGATGAATAGTACTCCATGGTATACATATATCACATTTTATTAAACCACTCATGTATTGATGGACACTTGGGTTGTTTCCATGTCTTTGCAATTGTGAATTGTGCTGCTATAAACATTCGGATGTAGGTGTCTTTCGTATACAGTATATTTGCACTTTTGGGTAGATGCCCAGTAATGGAATAGCTAGATCGAATGGTACTTCTACTTGTATCTCTTTAAGGTATCTCCACATTGCTTTCCACAGAGATTGCATTAGTTTGCAATCCCACCAACAGTGCATGACTGTTCCTATCTCTCCACATCCACACTAACATTTATTGTTTTGGAACTTTTTGATAAAGGCCAATCTCACTGGAGATAAGTTATATCTCACTGTGGTTTTAATTTGCATTTCCCTGATGATTAGAGATGTTGAGCATGTTTTCAAATGTTTTTTGGCCATTATTCTGTCTTCTTTTGAAACGTTTCTGTTCATGTCCTTTGCCCACTTTTTGATAGGATTGTTTGATTTTTTCTTGTTGATTTTCTCGAGTTCTAAGTAGATTCTGGTTATCAGCCCATTATCCGATTTGTAGCATGCAAAAATTTTCTCCCGTTCTGCAGGTTGTCTGTTTGCTATTGTGACAGTTTCTTTGGGTGTGCAGAAGCTTTTTAATTTGATCAGGTCCCATTTATTTATTTTGGTTGTTGCTGTGATTGCCTTTGGGGTCTTCTTCATAAATTCTTTGCCTAGGCCCATATACAACTCTTGTGTCTGTTCTTCAATCCACAAATAAAATAGTCCTGATAGAGTACTCTACATTCCTGGTTTCCACTTCATCAATCCACTCAAGTTTGATTCCACAAACACCATTCCTTTATCAGGGTGAGCACTAATATTATCCTTAAATCCAAAGGACATTTTGCAGTATTTGATCATGCTGAGTACTTCCTCTTTCTTGAAATTCCCTCCTCCGCCATCTTCCATGACATCACTTTCTTCTGGTTTTTCTCCTAACTCTCTAATTACTTTTCAGACTCCTTTCATAAACCTCTTTTTTTCCCTCTACCTACATTTTGTTTTACAGGATTTCATCTTTAGCTCTCTTTTTCTTTTCTTTCTGCACAGTTTTTCTCTGATCCTCACCTCAAGGCCAGATATTTCTTCTACGTTCCATACCTATTTATACAACTGCCTACTGACATGAAATATTTAAGGATAACACAGGTGAAATGGAACTCAGTATCTCCCCACATATATTTGTTTCTCCTGTTATAGTCTTTATTTCAGTTAATGACTGAGATCTACTTAATGCTTTAGGAAACTGTTGAAGAAACACATATTCCAGATGGCAAGGGAGAGGACAGGTGGGGACGGGAATGGCTTCCAGGAGGAGGTGACACTTAAGCTAAGTAACTAATCAAAAGGAAATCGAGTGAGGTGTTTGAGAGTGATGCGTGTTAGTTAGCAAGAATACTCCATGCAGAGGAACAGAGGCAAAAGCACAAAGGAAAGTAAACCATGCTTCTTCTGAAAGTGAAAGTAATTTGAAATCGATGAAGCATACGTGTTTTTTGGCAGGAAGAATTGGCAAGAGATATGTTAGAAAGATAGACAGAAAATAGATCATGAAGAATCTTTTAGGCCATGCTAAGGAGTTTAGATCTTATCCTATCAGATTAGAGTTCACAGATGTCATGTGTTTGTTCTCCTGTCCTAAACACAGCCCGCTGTTGCTCTAGAATTTGCAGATTCATTCCTTTATGGCACTCTCTTTCGTATGCCCCAGAATCTGACCTCTACTTTTCTTCCAGAATGATCTTTTTGGCCTAAACATCTAGTGATAGTACTCCGCTGCTAACAGTTCTTCAATGGCTCGCCATCATCTGAAGCAGAAGTAGCAATTACTGAGGCCCACAGGGGCCAGGCAGGTGGCATGAGTGACCACTGAATAGAGCAGATCAGATGTGGACTGTTGCACATGGTGACAGCAGAGTCTGTCAAATGTGAGAAAAGGTGGCCAGAACTCCCAATTCTTTAAGAGAGGCTAGAAATCCAGATTGTTATATAAAATTTTTTAGTTTTTAAACATCAACAACTAATTTAATATTTTAAAAGCATGGCAGGAGCCAAACAAACCGCTTGTGTAGTCTGTGGGAAATCAAAGCTCAGATACTGTTTACCTTCCTAAACTACTGGATAGATCAAAGGAGGTAAGACTGGTGCATTTTTGAGGTGACAGCTGAGGACAGCCTCTGCTAGGGCAATGACAGTACAGGTGAAGAGGAGGGGCCAGAAATAGATAAAGCTTAGTGACTGTGTAGGGTGAAAACCCCGGAAGGAATGCAGAGCATTTGCCTAGTGGATGATGGTTGACAAAGTCTAATTTTAATAAAAATCCTCATTTATCACATTGCCTAATTGCATTAATGGAACAGATTTTCTTTTCACAGTGATCAGCTTACTAGATGTATTTTCACATATTCCTAGTAACTATACATTAGTAAATCATACATCATTCCTGAGTAAATCGCTAAGAAAGACAATTGATTCAGGTGGGGCAAAGGCAATATATGTAACCTAAACATTTGTACCCCCGTATTATGCTGGAAAAAAAACAACAATAAAATGAATGGAAGTTTTAAGAGGAATTTGATGATCACTAGGAACAACTAAAGATTCTTGAAAAATAAGCCATGCTAAATTAAGCTCATTAGTTTGTTGCTTGTTTGTTTTGTTAAGAATGCTAGGCTGTCAGGATCATGTAGAGATAGAGTCTGGGAGACGAGGCACATTTTATAAAATTTCTCTAAGCTGCTTTGCCTTGCTAGGTACGTGATAGTCATTGGATTTCTTATCCTGAACACATTATTCTCATACTCTCTCAGCTTTCCATTTTTCTTAAGTATTCTCCATATTATCCTAGTCTCACTCTTTCCATTTTATTTTCCATTTTTTAAATTCTTTCATTTGCTTTTCAGTCCCTAATAGAGTGATGGTGTTTTCTTCTTCTCCTTATTGGGCTTCAGATACTTCTAGTTTTCCCAAATTAGACTTCCATTAGTAACTTTCATTTAAAACTCCAATATTATTACACTCATCGTATATATGTTTAGCTCTCTGATTCACAATCCCTATCACTTCTGATACACATACATACACACACCCTATAGTATTCTATAGGTATACTATGTGTAATTTCTTTAATTTTTATTTTTAATTTCTTTCATTTTTTTATTACTTTCAGATTCATCCTTTTGAATTTTACCTTTATATATTATTTTATCATTATAGATACAATTCTATAACTATGACATTCTTTTCATTCTTTTTTATACTTATTTTTGTAGTTATTGGAGTAACTAAGGATAGAGAAGCCTGTATATGCTTCATTCATACTTACGGTGGCAAAAGAAGATAGGAAAGACGTACTTTTTCTTTCTCTTAAACTTTTTTCCAAGACTGAGTAGCTCTGTGGAATGAAAGATATAATGAGAGGGATGAGGATTATGTTTGCCACATGTGTATAGATGTGCAAGACACGGATAAGCTGAAATTGTAAATGAAAATGACTTTATTTTTAATTACCTCCAAGTAGACCAACAGCCAAGATATTTTTGTCTGGCAAAGTAACTAATTTTCCCTTTTCTTTTAGTATAGGTTAAAAAGAAACCTTGGAGTGGATAAGAAGGACAAGAAGCCATTCTTCTGCTCATTTTCATAAAAACTGCCACAATGTCTTAATCCCTCAGAGACAGGAAATGTTGGGATGGTATCAGATTAGTTTGGCTATGAAATGAAAGCTTGAAAATCTGTCTTTGTAACATTGTTCTCACAGTTTTATAGCCATTCTTGTGTTTATATTGTGGCATTCTCTATGATTTGCTTTATTTCCAAGCTTCTCTCACAGTTCAACACTGCTCACTTCACTTGTAGAGGTGAAGGCTGACATAATGTTTTCTCCATTGTAAAAATTTCTGGTATGCTATCAGCTTAATTCTGAAGACTAATGTTTCCTCTTGCCTGGGTGAGAGAAATGAAAGAAGAAACTAGAGGAAGAAAAAACTAATGTTTCAGAGTGATGGGGCTATTGCACATTTTGATTCCCTCTATCGTCTTCCCTTTCTACATCTTTCCATCTTTGCTTTCCTTTCTTTGTTCCTCGACCTTTCCCTCCTTTTTTGCCTTTCCTTTCTTCCCTTCTTTTTCTCTCTCCTTCCCTCCTCCTTTCCATTTATATTTCTCCTTGTCTTTTTCTATTTCTCCATCATCTCTCCTCACATATCCTTTCTATTGTTTCTTCTCACCCTTCTCTTCTGAAGGATGCCTGCCTTTTTCCCCTTACTTCAGTCTTGGCCTGGTCTCAACTCTGGCTCCAGTTCTAAGTGATATTTACAGGTTCAGGCCTACTATGTTTGACAATAGCAGGGTTTGCAGACTGGCCATCCATAGCTGAATTTGGCTTGCAAATGTGTTTTGCTTGGTCCAATCTGTACTTCTCCCGAGGTTAATTGTTGGTCATACATTTAAAACATAAAAGAAGCATATATTGAACCAGGCAAAGCACCCTTTTACTCATCAATAGTCTGGAACGTATCTTTGTATATTACAGATTAGTCTCATAGTGAATATTCATTATAATAAATTATGAAGAAAATATCAAATTTTATTCAGATATTTTAAAAGTCAGAAACATTCTTTATACATATTATCATAAAATATTTAAAAATATGGTGCTTAAAATGTAAGCTTGGGACATTTAGAAAATTTAGATATGTGGATTATCACATTTTCAGATGATTTTAATGAAACATTAATTATATTAAATAAGGTCAAACTGTTAGCTTTCTTTTATTGTTTTAGAAGAAAAGACCATAAATATAAGATGTCCTAGCTTTTGGTGCAGTATAGTCCAACATATCCTAAGATACTAATGCCCTTAAAATTAGAGTTTTAAATGATAGACAAAGCTTTAGAGGTCTGCATCAACATCATCCTATACACAAGCATGAAACTGGTTCAACTAGTAGCTGAAGGACAAACTTCCTTCTGCCTATGAACGTCAATTAGCAAATTCTTATTTTCCTTACTAGTTAAGAGTAATTAGTTAAGAGAGTGTGTTTTCATTCTCTAGCTAGTTCTAAGATCCTTTAAGGTAGACTCGATTTCTTACATTCTCATATATTGTGAAGCATAATATTTCTCACATGTGCATGCTCCACAAATGCTTATGGTTAATTAACTGACTGATGCTATAGTTTGCAACTGGGACTTTGTCAAACATAATTCTTTTCAAATGCGCTATATGTATATACATTGTAATCATTTCTCAGGTCAAGGATCATAAATTAGACTCCCCAAATATCCATCAGTGTCATTTTTAATAGTTTTTGTTTTCTGATTATAAAAGTAATTTGTTATCATTGCAAAATTATCAGGAAATAATAAAACCAAAGAAGAAGATGTCATTGTAATTCCATTACCCAAAGATCTGCTAACTTTTTAGTACACAGTGTATCTTGTATATTTTTTCTTTAAACATATTCATGAATACATATGCAGCTTTTTAAATATTTATTTTTTTCATCTTTATTGGTATATGATTAAATAGAAATTATACATATTGACAGTGTATAACTTGATGTTTTGATGTATGTATTGATTGTGAAATTATCACCACAATCAAACTAGTTAACATATCCATCACCTCACATAGTTACCTTTCTTGGTTTGATGAGAGCACTAAACTCTTAGTACATTTCAAGTATATAATACAGCATTGTTAACTATAGTCACCATGCTGTACATTAGATCTCCAGAACTTTTTCATCTAATGTAACTGCAACTTTGCACCCTTTGACCAATATCTCCCCATTTCCCCCGCCTTCCACTTCCTGGAACCACCATTCTACTCTGTGCTTCTGTGAGTTTGACTATTTTAGATTCCACATATAAGTGAGGTCATGCAATGTTTGCCTTTCTGTGTCAGCTTATTTCATTTAGCATAATGTCCTCCAGTTTCATCCATGTTGTCCCAAATGGGAAGATTTCCTTTTTTTTTAAAGGCTGAATAGTATTCCATTCCACATATACAACATTTTCTTTACTCATTCATCTGTCGATGGACATTTAGGTTGTTTCCATATCTTGGCTATTGTGAATAATGCTACAATGAACATAGAAGTGCAGATATCTCTTTGAGATGCTGATTTTATTTCTTTTGGATTTGCTGTGATCTGAAATGTTTCCCAAAATTCATGTGTTAAAACTTTATCCCCATTATGATTGTATTAAGAGGTGTGGCCTTTGGAAAGTGATTTTCATGAGGGTTGTGACCTCATGAATGTGATTAACACTCTTATAAAGAGTTTGTGTTTTAAGGGAGCTCTTTCTTGCCCTTCTGTCCTTCCTGCCATGTGAGGATACAGCATTCCTCCTCTCCAGAGGATGTAGCAACAAGGTGCCATTCTGGAAGAAGAAAGCAGCCCTCACCAGACACCAATCTCGCCAATGCCTTTATATTGGACTTCTCAGCTTCCAGAATCATGAGAAATGAATTTCTATTGTTCATAAATTACTCAGTCTGTTGTATTTTATTATAGCAGCACAAATGAACTAAGACAGGATATATACCCGGAAGTAAGATTGCTGAACTATATAGTAGTTCTATTTTTAATTTTTTGAGGAACCTCTATGCTATTTTCCATCCTAGCTATGTCAATTTATATTCCCATCAACAGTGTACAACAGTTTATTTTCTCCACACCCCTGACAACACTTGTTATCTTTTGTCCTTTTAATACTAGCCATCCTAATAGGTATGAGATGATATCTCATTGTGATTTGATTTGCATTTCTCAGATGACTAGTGGTGTTGAGCACCTTTCCATAAACTTGTTGGCCATTTGTATGTCTTCTTTTGAGGAATGTCTATTTGGATATTAGTTTATTTTTTTAATTAAAGTATTTATTTTTATATTGAATTGTTTGAGTTCCTTATAATTTTGGATATTGATCCCTTATCAAATATTTGGTTTGCAAATATTTTATTCTTTTTGTTTCTATTGTAAATGTAATTATTTTCTTAATTTCCTTTCAGATAGTTCATTGTTTGTTTATAGAAATACCACCAATTTTTATATGTTGATTTTGTATCCTGCAACTTTATTGAATTTGTTTATTCATTCTAACTAATTTTTTTGTTGAGTCTTTAGGGTTTTCTACATATATGATCACGTCATTTGCAAACGGTGATAACTTTTCTTCTGCCTTTCTGATTTGGATTCTTTTATTTCTATTTCCTTGTCTAATTGCTTTGGCTAGGAATCCAGACAGTACTGAATAGAAGAGATGAGAGTGGGCATTCTTCCCTTGTAGTAGATCTTAGAAGGAAAACTTTCAGTTTTTCCCTATTGATTCTGGTGTTAGCTGTGGGCTTTTCATATATGGTCTTTATTGTATTGAGGTAAGTTCCTTCAATACTTATTTTATTGAGAATTTTTAATCATGAATGGCTGTTCAACTTTGTCACACGCTTTTTCTACATCTATTGAAATGATCATGTGATTTTTATCTCTCATTTTATTAATGTGGTGTATTATATTGATTGATTAGCATACACTGAACCATCCTGGCATCCCAGGGACAAGTCCCAGTTGGTCATAGTGTATAATCCTTTCAATTATTATATTCTTCAGCTCCAAGATTTCTGTTTTTTTTTTTATGGTTTCTATTTTTCTTTATTATCCTTCTCCTTTTGTTCATGTATTGTTTTCCTGATTTCATTTAGTTGTCTGTGTTCTCTTGTATTGATATTTCATTGAGATTCTTTTTTTTTTTTTTTTTTTTTTTATAAAGAGTCTCACAATCATGCCTGGGGCGAGTGCCATGGCGGAACCCAAGCACACATCAACCTCAAAAACCTGG